>JAABKJ010002221.1:0-28534 GCA_011634705.1 Andricus grossulariae
GTCCAGTTGTTCTAGTGAGATTCTGACTACTGCCCTAATTGAAATGGGGACAAATGGGGCGGTTTCTACATGGGTAGCTTTATTTACTTCTGCAAATTTAAAGTTTTTACACACTTTTGAATTAGTATAGTGAGAATTAATGCATAATTCATTATCGTTTACACCTATCTTCTTCCACAGAAATGCCAGAAAGTTGATTTAAGTATGAAAACTTTAGGTTTGCTTAGACTTCTTATTTCTTAAGAAATCATAAGTGAACCTCAACAATTAAGATTCATTATTCAAGTGGTACTGTTTTGTTTTAAGTGAATAATTTGTGCTCTTTTTCCCAATCTTGAAAAAAAGTATCGTCGATGATAATGTACACTGAGAGAAAAAGTTGTGCTGAAACCAAAGCCAGGCTATTATTGCGTGAATAGACAGGCTTCAGGAAAACTGTAGTGGCTGTAGCATGATTCAAGACTGACACGAAATTTTGCCACACGGGTTGTTTATCATTTGAAATATTTAATACGCTAAGCTTAATTATAATTTACGCAATCAAGAAATAATTGAAATAAATTAAACAAATCATTTGTGTTAAAATATAATCTTGTAGAATATTAAAAATTAAATTGAATATACATTTATTATACCTTTACAATATTATTGAATTGAAAGAAAATGTTTTTGAACGTCCTTTAAGAAATTCAATCTTAATATACAGTTCATATATTAGGATTTCAATAGCCTTCAATAATTATAATTTATTATCTGAAACATGTCATAGTGTACATTTAATTATTACTTGAGCATTTATGCAATTATGTACAGGAGAGACACTAGTTGATATATGGGAAAGAAATCAGTTTAGGTGGTTCGGACATCTTGAAAGAATGAAAGAAGCCATAGAAGCACGAGAGCTTGCATGAAAACATACATGGGCGTGAAGGAAGCTAGAGTGGTATGCCAGGACAGAAAAGTTTGGCAACAAATAGTTTATAAAAAGAATGTGAGTAGAGTGTATGAAGTCTGAAACAAAGACCTTGGATACTAATGGGCTCAAGTGGGGAACCACACATAACAATTTTGTGAGGCTCTCCACGTGGGGTGATCGCTAGAGAGATTGATCAGCGACCTGGGTCGGAGCAGTGTTGCGGAACGAACGTGTCATTTAAATAAATTACACGAGAATTCTAGATCAATCTAAACTATCTAAACCTTACACCTATATACCTATCTACCCTATACCTGTATACCAATCAACACACTACTGCTTTCGAACCGAGCAATTCACGCCTACCACGAAAGGGAAATGGCTTAATGCTATATATACAAAATAACCTCTTCTTGCTTCGGATAAAATAAAGGAATAAAATGGAATATTCCCGTGCAGAAATGTGGTTATGGCCCAAACAGGGCCCAGGCTTGGCAAAACTAGTCCCTGGCCTGGCGATCTAGCCTGGGCCAAACTCGAGTGAAACGCCAAATCTGGCTGGGGCCCAGTTATATTGCCAGGCTTGATCTCCCAGCTTGGCCTAGGCTTCATCTCCCAGCTTGGCCCAGGCTTAGCCCTAGTATGTTATCGATTCCTAGCCATTTTTATTTTCTTAACCAAATGTCGAAATTAGGCAGAAATATTTTTTCTTTAAATTTGAAGTTGACAAATGAACATCATTACATAAATTAACAACATATTTACACTTTGTAATTTTAGGAATGTTGATACTAGCTGGGCCCAAGCTCGAGCCATTGCAAAATTCAAGGTAGACCTAAGCTTGTGGCCCTCAGGCTGGCCCAAGTCTGGAACCAGGAAGAAACTTGGCAATTTCTGCACGGGTTTGAAATATATAACAATTTCAAAATGTTTATAAATGAACAAATTGTTCTGAAATTCGGCAAACTAACTGTTAGAATGTCACAGATGATGAAAAAGAATTTTCAAGAAAAACCGCCTGAGTCGACTCAGACGTTTTTTCTACAAAACGGCTCAATTGTACCTCTTACCCTATTTTTGTCCGAAAATTCGTGTGTGTTTATAAAGTGGAAAAAGTGTTTACTGATCGTATAATTGAGTAACCGTTTTGCGTCTAAGATTACAGAAGGATCGAATTAAGAGATTTGGGTTAGTACTGGCCTAGCTGATGGTTTTGGGCTTGGGGGTTGGACGAATCGGTGACGAGGAGATAGACATAGTATTAGAGCTAAGCTCTTCGGAGAGCGCCTGAGGGTTCGAGGGTTAGGTTTAATAGAATCGAACAGCCTGTAAGGTGATCCCCGACGATCTATCTTTCACTTCTGAGCAGTCCAATTGAGACCCTCCAACCACCGTCAGATCCAACATCCCCTAACATCTATAAACAAACCGTGGGCGCGTTATACTTTAGAGGAGGTCTTTATGTTCGAGGGGTGGCGAGCGCGTGTTTCATCCAGTGGTGATGGATTCTTCGCAACCCAGGCTTCAATAACTTTCGACAACTTCGACTCGAAAAAGGAAACATACCTTAGTTAAAAAGAACTTACTACAAGATCTTAGCTGCTTCGGAAGTTGATTTTTCAACCAATTTCTTTGTGTTGAAAGAAGATGAAATAATATAAAGCATTTAAACAAAAAGAACTAAAGCCTACAATTTTGTGTTTTGTTTTATTTCAGAATGTCGAATACTTAGGTGAAAATTGTAGTAGCACCCCAGTAGTGGCCAACAACTGGCGCGGTGATTTCGCTATAATACAAAGGCCATTGTGAAAAGTTAGATTGGAATTAAAAGAAGAATGGAGTTACCTGAAAAAAGGAAATAGATTGAGGTTCTATTGAGAGCATGTATCATCTGAATTGTATGAAAGTCCCTCTGTCCTGCAATTTCATGTGCTCTCAACGAAGATGTCGTCGAAACGAAATCAATTCAGAGTAGCGCCTCGTCGACTCTTTAATGCCCTCGTTAAGTAAGTACGTGGTCGTACGACTCGACGGGTGTCACCAATGCAACCAAAGCTTTGCAGAGAGTTGTTGGAATAAATAAAAGTAAAGAATTGACTCTTTGATCCCGAAGAATGATCCAGTTACCGCCGATTGCGGCGTTTCCACTTAAAATTTAAGCGAATAACCTCAAACACCTGAAACTCTCTCGCCGCTTCATTGTGATGAACTTTGTTTAAATTTGAAGAGGAAAGGATAAAGAAAACGAGAGAGAAGGTGAAATGATTCATTCATTCAAACCCAATTTGAATTATTTCACGACAGGAGATATTCCTCGGCTATGTGAAATATTAAATACACAGATAGTGGCAGAACATTGCATAAAGAACAGGTACGTTTTCAACCAAGTGAGAAAGGAATAATAGATGTACTCCATTTTTTAAAGTCTTATCAAACGTCATTCTGTCAGCATTGAAAACATACGATTATTGTATGGCACTGAAAAATTAATGTTTTATCGCAACCGTACTTTCGAGTAGTAAGCAACAACTGACACAAAGAAAACAATTACATAATTCCTGACCAAGACATAATATAAAAAATGTCTACGAAGGTGCTCGTTATGGTTCTTATCACTGTTCTATTCACGCGTATATTCGTACCGAGGCTATTCGCTAACGACTAGCTAATATATTTGTAATGAATAATCAATTGCATGGGTCGCAAATCATTTTGTAAGAACACCTTGAAAAAAAAACGTGCTAGGAAAGTAAAGTATTCGAATTTATTGCCAGGAAGAATAATCATTTTTTAATTAATTTGATGAGAGGAATATTATTCAGATTAAAGGAACTTAAATATTCAATTATCTGAAAAGTTAACGTCTTACTTTCAAGAAATTTTCTTATTCAGTATCCACTAACAAGTCTTGGCATAAGCAAAAAGAAAAACTTCCAAAATCATGGCGTGAGCCTCGATTAATTCCAGTAACGATTTTATAATTGCAGTTCTGAGAGCGTTGTTTTCTTGGAGAGAATTCTGAACTGGATTTCGCTGAGTGATTGCACCTAAACGTTTCCATCCAACACCATAAGAAATCCGCGGAACACGCGCGGATAACGATGATTTATGAGGACCCGGACGAGGCAGAGGCGTCAAAGAAGATAACGGTCTGGCAAGCTGTTATGTTACCATGTCTGATAATCGTTTCGCCTAATCGCTGTCTTTTATGTTCGTTTTATAGACATATATACACTCCTGCTTGTACGTACAATAATCCAATTCATATTTTAAATATTAAGAGATTATTTGCATTTTAAAAACTATGGAGTTTGAAATTTTTTAATAAACGTGTCTACGTGTACCGTAATTTTGGCAAAGGTAGCCAGATGTTTTCGGCATGAATAGGGGGAGCTGGAGAAGGGGCTATTTGTATCGAAATTTCGGTACGTATAGCTGGAGCTTTGCTGGATTTTTTTCGGTACACGTAGACAATTCCTTTTTAAATATAGAAGTTAATTGGAGATGTATCCAATTGAGAGTCTTTTGAATTAAAATCGATTCAAATTGAATGCTTCTCAATTTGAAATCATTCAAATTCGAAAGCTTCTGCAAAGTCAATCACCTCACTAAATCCTATTAGATATTTTTTGTCACTAGCTTTTGTTGTAGAACATTGTTTTGAGACTATGCAAACTAAAAATTTCAAAACGCACTTAAGTTTTTAGGAGCCCAAATTTGGTAGCACATATGCATAAACGTCTCGTAATTCTAATGCAGATTGGTAATTTCCTTGCTGAATAATTATGACGTTAACTTTCCGTTATGTCATTATCCCATTTATTATAATGATCAGGCTGACTGGATTCCACGCCCGTTTCTCGCTCGACGGACGCAAATTGCCTGCTGAATTCCCACTCTCCCCTTTTCTATCTGTTTATCCTTTCCACTTTTTCCCCCACACACAACTCTTTTTCGCCACCCGGAGGCTGAGGTTACTCTCGCCTGACGTCTGTCACGTCACGTCAGGGGAACGTCGGTAACGGTGATGATGATGATGTCTTGATACGGAATGCAGTGTTAATCGCTCTTTAATCCCACGCTGAACATGTGTACGCACGCGAGTATCGCAATCTTGAGCACAACGTGTGAACAACGTATATCTGCATGCATATACATAGGCAGCGTGTGTGAAATCAGCCCGAGGAGAACGAATAAATTCGCACGATTTTGAGAGATCGTTACGCGAATCGATCCCTCAGGGTTACGACAGTGGCGTCGAATTGAATTTGGATTTTTATTTACAAATGTTTTATCTTATTTTTGTATAATCTATCTATATTCAACTGATTTTTTATTAAAATTATTCAGATGTTGATAACTGTATGATTTAATGTATGTATCACTTTTGTAGATTTAATTTGAAAGAAAAAATGACAAGTTTATTGCATTTGTGAGAAAAAAAGGCTAGAGAGACGCCTAGCGATTGATTTAAGAAGCTCACTGCTCAAGCGATTATATCCTTTGATAAAGAACAAACGGATTAACACGTAATAGCAATTTGAAAGTTTCAAAGCTGAAATATAAATTTAGAATCATTCAAATTCAAGAGTACTACGTTCTTGAAATTGAATAGAGTTTAGATTTTGAATCATTAAGAGTTAAATGTATTGAATTCTTGAAAGGATCCAAGTTTGGATGTGTTGGAAAATTTAGCAGTTGAAATTAAATGTATCAGATTTGGAATCTTCCAAAATTAAGAAGCATTAGACTTCAAATTTGAAAGAATTGTATTTTTGAAAGATTTTACGTTGGATGCGTTTAAAGACTTGAAAATTAAAATCAAAAGCGTGCAGATATTGAAACAATCGATTCAAAAAGTGTTGAAGTTTGAAAATATTTCAAATTTGGATGCATTTGAAAATTGCAATACGTGAAATTATTTCTGTAAGAGGTATTGCGAGCAACTCAAATAATTCGATTTTCCAGTGTGAGAAATACTTATTGTACTCTAATGACTCTGATTTTACCCTAACTTAAAGTTTTGCCAGTATAATTAAAAGTATATGGTAATTGAGAACATGGCCTTTGAACTGTGATAAAACTAATTTTATACGATAAGCTAATTCAAATTAGTTAATGATTATTGAGAATGATAAGGAAATACTTCCAGAATTTCTAGTGTAAACATTTACCCTCGTTATTTAGATTAAAACATTGAGCACTTTCTAGCATACTATTTAATTCAAGTTCTATTTAAAAATTTGCCAAATTTAACGATTTTTGAATTTTTATCAACTGATCTTGAAAATGTCTGAAATTAAAACATTAAAATCAAAATTTGAATATACTTGAATTGTAATAAGGCTGCAATTAGAAAGTCTAAGAAAGAGTCTGAGAATGCCGACGCCAATGTTGGACTGTAGTACCTTTTTAACACGTAGGTCGTAGAGTACGGAGGTACATATTATCAGCACGAATGAAGCTGAAGACTTGAAAGATTCATAGTAATTCTTCAACATGCTTGTTTACTCTGAAAACTGTTTGCTGTTTAACGCTTTATGGGCAAACCTTACGCCTCTGTAAAATAAGTATTGAGATCTTAGACTTCACTTTACCGCTCTATCTACGATAGTAAATAATTCCGTAAGTAATAACAAACAAGAAATTTATCAAATTTGATAATGAAATTTATCAAATTTAAGAATAGAATATTCACCGTACATTTTTTCTGCATAATTTAAAATTAAGGAAATAAAAAGCTTGAAAATACTATCTGCATATATTTTTTTATGGTAATATAAAATTCAGGGAAAAAAACCTTGGAAATTTCGTCTCTATGCAGAAAGTCATTTAGGAAAATGTCAACGACTGAAACAAGTATAACGAGTGACCTATATAGCGAACACCTATCGACGGTGAATTAAACAGACATGATTTACCGCGCACAGTCTGGTAAATATTTGGGAGAGTCGATCGTGGGTGATGCCAGAGATGATTAAATCCGACGTTAATGCGATTTATCGGATCGTACTACCTCGAGGAAAATCACATTGGTCATTATACATCTATCAAAGTATCAACGAGTAGACACATTGAGTTCTAGATTGAATTCTAATAGGGGCAAAGTTCCATACTCCATAGCCAGTTATAATGCAAGTCCGTCATATAATTGACGACTCGTAGACAAGCATCAGTAAACTCATAACTAGTATTTTGCACTGAAAAATAACGTTAGAAACTTATACATGAACAGCCTTTCTCCTACTCCCCCTACCTTTTTTAAATTCCCCTTTTTCCCTTAAATATGGACTGAGTTAATGCAACCCATATTAAGTTTCTATATTTTCTTCCTTATAGAGAAGAGAAAACCCAAAGTCTTAATTCAAGTCCAAAATTGGTCAGTAAGCACTTACAAATAAGGGGCCATTCATAAATTCCATAATAGCTTTGAGGGGGCAGGGGGTTCGGGAAACTGTTTTAAAAAGTTCAAATCTGTTACATAGGGGAGAGGTGTAAATTGATACTGTTACGTAATCTTTAAAGAAAATTAAATACCCTATGGAAAATCAATGCATCTAAAATTATCGCATAACGTTACAGTTTAGAAATTAAAATAAACTAAAGATTACAAGAACGTTATAAAAACTACACTGTCGGTATAACAAGTTCAGAATTTTGATTTTTTCATCATTCTGCAGAAAAATATCCATAAAAATGAAGCCTTTTGTACAATTTTGGAAATAACTACTACCCACAAAATCATTCAACATTTTACAAATTCATCGGGTAAAGGTAAGATATTTGAAAAGATTCCAAGGGATGTTAGAGGATCACCAATATTTCCAAATACTTAAAGGCTGTTTAATGAATTTTAATGGATTTTAAGGATTTGGAGGGGTATAAATTACACAAAATGTGTTTCGTAATTTATGTATAGCCCCTAAGCCCCAATATCTATTGAAATTTTGGACAAAATTTAAAGTAAGATTTTTAGAATGGGACAGACTTCTCTACTGTACAGGGAAATATAAAAAACTGAAGCACTAAAAATGCGACAATTCAAACTTTAATAAATATATAACAATTTGAAACAAAAAATATTTAAAAAGTAATTTTATTTGTAATAGCAATATATTTTAAAATTACAAAAAAATGGAGAATAATGTGAAAAAAAATTCGTTAAAAAAAGTTTACAAATTGATGAAATTATAGAAAGAATTCGAAACTTTATATTTTTAAATTCATGATTGAAGAATTAACAATTATAAGACATTACGTTTGAGAAATAACATTTTTCCCCCTTAATGCCTGAACCTAAATTTTTCATTCAATAAAATTTATTCCCCAATTGTTACCCTATATTCGTGAATAAAATCATCCCATTTTCCCTTTTTGGGAAAAAATTCGTCGCAATGAATCCTCTATTCATATTCCTAATGTCCTGCATGTATTTGTGGCTCATTCCCGACGTAATCTTCCGCGCCATAAAGCAAAATGGCTCCTGACAGTTTTCTAAGCTCGTACTGACGCCCTATAACACGCGATTTCATAATAAGGGTTGCCACCACGCTTCTTTATGAGAAACCCCATTTTTTACTTTCCGTTTGAACAAAATTTAAATAATGAGTACAATTTGCATTTTAAATGTTAATAGTCACCTTCTAAAATATTTATGTCCTCAAAACTTTGAAATTTTAAATGCTTGTCAAAATGTTGTGTGAGTGCGTTCGCAGGTCATAATGACCCCAAATCCACCCAGAATCCACCCCGAATCCTTTAATTGCTTATTTGTTTGAGTTCTTTTGGGCTCACCACGTCTAAACTCGAAATAATCTTCACTAAAAAAAAGTTTTCAAAGGGAGCATAAACAGAGAAAGTGGTTAACTCTTCAAAGAAACAAGGTTCTCCACTTTTCGACACTTTAATTTTCCTGATTCCTCGGGGCTGAGTTTGGCCAACGCGGGGGAAAACCCTTGCTTGCTTTTCTCGGGACAGTCGTGCTCCTTTTTATTTTCTGGAGCGAAGTAAGGAAATTAGCGCAAACATCGACCGGGAGTATGCTTGACTCTAATTCTGAGCTCTCGAAGAGCCCTTCTTTGGGAAATCCCGGGTAGCAAACAAAAATGAGACTATTAGAATCCTTCGAATGCACTTCAGTGCGCCTTAAGCCGTAGAATACACAGCCAAGCACAACCAACGATGAGGTCTGGTAAACACGAGGACGAGAGAAGCTGAGTTTAAGCAGGGCGGACTGGATGGACAGGAGGATAAAGCGGTGGGATACAGCTGCTCCCGTTTCAAATCATACTTTCCTGAATCTTCCCTAGGCGCCACTCATCTCTTTCGCCCCTTTTTATAATCAAATTTCACTATAATCACAAAAAATTATTAGATCTTCAGAAACTGATCGTTTTACTATGTTTAATCAGGCCAATTCAGAATTTAATTAAAAATACAAACATTCATGAATTCCCTTTCTTTAAATGAATTTTTGATTATGCACACATAATTTAATTGATTTTATATGTAAACAATAACCAGCAATTTGGCTTCCCAGTTGTTTGTCAGTTGATTGTTAATATTTACCTAATTTCAATGGCTGACACACAAGGAACAGGCAGGCAACAATTGACAGAATGTTTCTTTTGAAATATGGTTAGCTTAAGACAGTTTTTTGTCTTTGATTTTGGATTGCATTTATCAAAGAGTGTGGAAAAAATCTAGTAACCCAGAAAAATATAATTTTTTTAAACTTTCACGGTGAAAAATTCAGGTCTGAGAAAGGATAAGGTTGGTTGAGATTCTCGGCGGTAAATATTTGATATATTAGTCCCTTATAAAAGGGTTTTCTAGTGGTGAGTTTTAGGGTTCTTGAACATTAGAGTGCTACCACGTGGATCATGATTGGAAGCAAGATCTTCCGCTGGTTCAATAAAAGCGCGAAAGGGGGAAGAGGTTTTTTTTCTCGACTACCAGGTGAAAATTATCGTTTATTAGCCGCAAAGGGTTTCGGGTACCGGCCCTCGCGCACTCCGGGACATTTTCTGGGTTAATGCACAAACTGGATCGAGCGAGACTGAGACGTGGAGGCCGGTTATAAGAGTCCTTAAAGGCAGAAGCGCGCCTTCTGCTCGACCATAATGTAGGTGAACCTTTCGGCGCATTCGTATTACCGTTTTGTAGGGCGCAAGAGAGACCAAAAATGAAAGAGGGCGAGATCAAGACAGAGAGGGAAAAAGTTAGATGCTGGGCTTAGAAAGCAGGAGAGAGAAGGACCAAGTAGAAAAAGAGTGGCCTAACAAAGGTCGGCTGCCACGCACTGCACAGCAGCCATTGACATCGGGGTGGGTAAGAAGGACTAGATTTCACGAGCCAGCGATGCAGGATCCTTCAAAGAGAGCCGACTCTGCCGCAAAAAGGATTGGCAAGAAAAAAGGAGAGGTTGTAGGAAGGAAGAGGAAAAAAAGAGCTTTCCCCGGTTATACAAGTTGGAGAGAGCTGATGATGCTGGACCCTCGAGAGATAAAGGTGGTGACAAGAAAGGAAGCATGGAAAGGGGCTAATAGACCAAGAGGGTTTCTACTTGACGGCGAAATCTGTCGCGATAACTTAATCCGAGAATTATTCGGTGGCGACAATCCTTCAGGAAATCCGATAGTCTCATTTGTTCCAGCTGCTTTTATAATGAACAGATCTTCTGATCCCATCGGGATTACCACGCTCAAGACTTTTGATGGTTCACCAATGCAGAAAACCACCTCTTAACTTTACCCAAACCATATCAATCAGATCTCAATCATCTTAATCTTATCTAGTCGTAATTCTTGTAATTATTCCCGTCTTTGTTATCATTCCCGTCGAAAACGCGATCTATATACGAACTGTTGAACCACAAGGTTTTACTGTTCTTCAAGGTTCTTCTTCTGTTGATTAATATATGAGTCATTTTCATGACCCTAAATATCAGGATTATCCCAGAAGTATTCGAATCAATTGGACCTCCGGGTGGTCTCAAAATTCGAGGAATAGCTCATGATCCTAATTTCAGTGAGTCAGAGGCCAGACTCTTACATCAAGCTGAGAGAAGTTAACGATTAATAGCGATCTTCGGACTAAAACTAACTTAAGAACTAGTAAGTGAGTAATTTTTGGTTGGCGTTACGTACAGTACTTACAAAGCCGTGCTTGTCGCTGATATTGTTTGTGAGCTTGAGCTTGTGAAAACTCACAACCTTCTGCATCCACTGGTCCCCACTACTCGGCGAGTCCGGATGTATGTACATCCTCTTCGGCATTTCCGGATCCGCCTTACCAGCCACCATCCACCTACTGCTCAAAATAGAAAAAAGGCTCTTACAATATTATCAGAATTTTATTTGAGCTGAATGCCCCTCGCCAAGTTAAGTAGCACTCAAGAATGCAGACGCAAAAAATAAAAATGACCGAATCACAAGCACTGTATTAAAGACCATTTTTTTCTGTTGACCTTTTAGTTATATATCAACAATTTTTGTTTCAATTTTGTGATTATGATTCGGAAAAAAAGAAGCAAAGGAGACGCATCAATATTTCACAAATACAGCTTTCCATAGTGCTTATTTTAGTAAAATTCATTTCATCAAATAACAATTTGCCCTAATTTTTATTTTTCTGAATTACCATTTCCAGGGTGACTTTAGGAGAGTCTAGCTGATTGGAAATTTCTGTTGCGTCACGATAAAGTCTTAAATGGCCATTAGTGTAAATGAATTTGAGGTTGCGTCGCTAATTGCAAGAATAAAAATGATGTAAAATAGTAATTGGGAAAAATAAAAATTAGGGCCGATAGCTGTTCAATGAAGCGAATTATGATCAAATAAATCTTAGGGAAAGTATAATTTTAGGAATATTCATGGACCTCGAATTAACATCTTCCCTTTGCTTATAGAATAACGGAAGGCAGGCTCGCAAAGAAGATATAAAATTTAATTACTCTATAAACTGTAGCTAATAAATTGCATTTATTCTTTTTGAGTGAAATTATTGTCTCTGATTGTAATTTATGATTCCAAGTGACTATAAACTCAAAGGACTCTTTCCAGAGGTTTGTTGAGTCTTTTTGAAAGTGTCTCGCACGTGAGGTTGATTATACCATTTCCTTGTCATCATAATAGGACCTAAGTGGTTATAAACTCGAAAACCAAACAGAACGAGTTACGAAGAACATGCGGTCAGGGTTTGACGTAATAATTCATTGCGGTCTGCCTTCCGATTGTCTGCGGTGCTGATTTTCTGTCGGCTGAGATGTCCGCTGTTTTCCCAAGGAACAAGAAACGGAATTGGCTCCTAAAGCACGGGACTCTGAGGTTTCCTGAGCCAGTCGATAACCGACATCCGCCATCATGACCTGGACATCTCAGCCGTTTTTCGAATGCGATTGCTTGCGATCCCCATACAAGTCGAAATAATCTCCCAGGAATTATTATCTTTAACGTTCCTCCTAACAAAACTCCTTTCCCACAGAATCCGATAATCCGATTATTCTGGCTCTATCCTTTCGCTCAGCGAATATGTTAAATAGTGCAAAAGAAAATTGGTGCAGAAAATAAAAACTTTATAGCTGGGACATAATAATGAGTACAAGTACATCAGAATGGTCTTGGGTAAAATGGACCTGTTGTTTTAAAATGAAGGTATTTTTGGTTTTAAATATTCCCTTGATTTTTTTCTTTTTTTATGTGTAATTTCGACAAGTATGAGGAATTGTTCGCAGCGCACGCTTCACCACAACTCTAGTTTTTCAGAAGAGAGAATTTTAGAAGCAAGTGCTAAAACTGATCAAGACGCAAGAAAGACTTTTGGAAATTATTTAGAAATTCGTCTTTGTTTGAGCCTCGATTGATTTTTCGCACACTATAATCACCTGTTGTGAAACTTATATCGGTACTCGTCAGATGCCACGATGTCCATTAGTAGAATGTATTTAGCCTTCGCGTCTAATCCGGACACCCTCACTTTAAACGGGGGAAACATGCGTCTGCGAACAATTTGCAATCGCAAAAGCAAAACCTTTAGTATTTTCTTTCGTCCACCGCCAAAATGAATAAAATGGGGACGAGGGGAACATTTTTTAGTAGATTATAAACGTTGGATCGTAATCAGAATGCTCATCTTGAATATGATTAAAGGTTGTTTTTATTTTACTTTAGATTTTAGAATCTTCTGATGATTTTAGAAAAACTGTTTAGCAATCGCGATCATCAAGAGCAGCAATCTACATATTATTTGATCCACAAATTCTACCTGTTGTGGAATTTGTATCTGTAGTCATCAGCAGCTACGATGTCCAGCAAAAGGATGTATTTCGCTTTGGCATCCAAACCGGAAACTCGGAACTTCATCTGAGGAAACATCTGCCTAGACCCCCGATCAAAAGTTACATTTCAATTAAAGACAGATCCACAAAAATTGGTATAAATATTCTTCTAAGGCCTAAGTTTATATAGTTTTTGGGTCCTTTTCTCGAAAATAAATATGTTTTTCTGAATTCTCGACTCGTTGACGGCCTGAAAATTCAAGGTTTGAAATAGAAATGTGCACGAGTCAATCACGCGTCCCGGTTGAAGCTGAAATAAAAAGCAGATCTCGTTCCTGTAGAATAGTGCGGCCATTTTGTCCGACGGAGCACCTCTCGAAGTTGCTGTCGAAATGCGTTAGAGAAATGGCAAACATTCCTAATTTTCACAATTTTTTAATTACTCGTGTATTTTTTGTTTCAAGAGAGCAGAAAGACAAGTTCTGAAATGAAAAAAATGAATACCTTTTTGTCAGCATAATTAGTCTTAAAAATGGCGAAAGATAATTTGGATTGCAATTTTGGTTTAAGATAGTAATTTATTTTCTCACGAATTGAAATTGGGGTCTGATTGCTCTGAGTAATGGTCGGCTTAGGGAGACAAATAAGGATCTCCCAATTCGAACGGCAGACGCCTAACAAGATAATAAAATTGGTGGGACGATATTATTGCCAAGGTTCAATGCATTTGACTTTGACTCGGACCAAACGAGACCACCTTGTGTAAAGAATCAATGTACAACTTTCGCAGCGACGATTGTAAGTGGTGGGCTAATTATTTTATTTGTCAAAAGATGCCGCCGAACCCGGAGAGAAGCTTGATTCCTGGAATCGTGCGAAGAAAAATCACGAGTCTGACACTCGTTACCGCACATTATGTATACTGCTTCTCAGGGACACAAAAAATCACGCTTCTCTTCATGAGGAATCAAGAAAATCATTCAAGGCAATTGTCATAATTATCTCTATAAAAAATTACAGACAGAGGATACTTTTATAGGCGCTTTCTATGAAAATGTAAAAACGCGAGGTTTCTGTAATATATGCTGACAAAAATTGTATTTTTATTTCGTTCCTTTGGCTAGAACATATAAGTACTCATATATCTAGCTGAAAAAGAAACAAAAACAGGTCTTACAATTTAAATTCTTAAGGCTAAATATGGTACTCAGAAGATGTTTCCAGTGAATTTTCGAAGTTTCATCGTACTTTTTAAACACATCAAATAAATAATAAGACAGAAAATAAAATCAAGATGGCTACTAAGATCTAAAGAAAACCTCAGTCATTTTCTGATTCAAAGTATTAAAAACTAAACTAAAAATTGAAAGAAATCTGATGAATCGGAAAAATGTTATATTCAGCAATTTTAAGTTAAAATTTTAAATAATTTACAGTAAAAATGTAAAATGTTCAAATTTTGATAAACTCAATTCTAAGAATACAAAAAAAATCTCCTACACAGAAAAAACTGAGGGTTCGGTAATGTTGCGGCTCAAGTAAAAGTTGGTATCCTTTAGAACTGAGACTCCAATAGGGAGCCTATTTGAAATCAATAAATACTATGAATAATAATACAGATAAATATTTACAAACATTTTTATTTTGTTCAAAAACCTATTACTCCTTTCAAGAATGACCAATATCTACAATTTTAGCTTCTTCATTCAATTTTGCCCAGTGCAATATTTATTTATTCCGAATTACAAAGTAAAATGTGCATCATTAACTTGTCAAATGTTTGATGTGAGTTAAGGCAGAAGTGACAAAAAAGGACTGTATTGGAACCGTTTTAATCCATACTTTGGGTTCATTTAGAAACCATTTATTATTTTGGGTTCCTTTTCAGCAAGAGAGGTTGCTTTATGTTGCAGCTCCTTTGGAACCAAAAATTGGTTTTAATAGAAACCCTAGTTTTTTATGCGTAATAAGAATCACTTTAACTTTTTTTTTTAATCTTGAAGGATTTCAGAAAGAAAATGTTTGAAACTGAACAAGTATTACAAACTCGAAGTATTAAAAATTGAATAAAATCAGAAGCCTTTAACAATCAACATTACGCAATTTGCAATTGTAACCTCAAGAATTGAATAACTTCAAAATTAGTGGCATCAAAATTTTTTGATTCTGAAAAAGTATTGAAATCTGTCCATTAAAAAAAATTATAATCGTGAAATTAAATCATTTAAAGTTAATAATATTTATGATGTGAAATGTTTTTAAACAGCGAAATTAATTTTTGGTTCTCATTTCACATTGTTAGATTATAAATCGAGAATTTATCTCAAATTGTTGATAAGACAAAAATCTGTACAAAACAAAACGAAATAAATCCATTTCAATTTTGTAAATAACGATAATAAATAATATAGAACAATTGTTTTAATTGGATATTCATGTAAATACTCTCATCTATGGGGATCTATTAGGTTCGTATTTTATTTATCTCTGTTTGTCTTTAGGATACAAAATTTCTCTACTTATAAAGAAATTAACATAAATAAAAAATTTTTATGTAAAATAGTCATTTTTCGATTTCCCGGAAGTTTTAGGTTTTGATTACGAATTGACTTGAGTTGATGTTTAAGCAAGACTATAATGACTGTTGAGGATCATGTAAATTAGCGGCCAAACTTGAAGCCTGGTTTTCGGTCCACTGAAGAGTTTTGGCGTTACGAGGATCTCAAGATGAGCTGAAGAAGTGCTCAAGACTTGAGAAGTGCATGCACAAAACGTGCATAAGCATACGTTCTCTAGGCGCGTCTAATATCGTTACATCGTGTTTTACAAGTGACTAGCCAGCAGACTTACAGGGTGTTACGTCGTGTGCCAGTGGAATATGAACTCTCGTATACGACTTCACTTGCCCTTACACAAGAATACATGAATTCATATAAGTCAATCCACACACATATATACATCAATAGCTATACTCATGCAATTAAATCCCCTCTTCATGTGTGCTCATCAAACTCTCGAATTCTTCCACAAGAGAAAAAACCCCTTCCAGAAAAATCTAGAGATTAAATTAAAATGTTTGCTTTATTTGAAATCAATTTTTGCATAGAGGAGATTTAATTCGTCTTGTTGGTACCCGGTTCGAAGGACCATTTTTCACTTCTGCATGATTTTCATAAAAATTGAACATTAAATTGAAACGTCTGCTTTATTTGCAACCAGGTTTTGAATAGGAAAGATTTTGCAGGTATTATATGCATGCGGCTCAAAGGACCATTTTTCATTTATGAACGTTTTTGATTCTACCTGCTTTTTATAAAAATTGTACAATTTGAAAATGTTGAATGCGGGTAAAAAAAATAAGCGCGTGACACGGTTGTCGTCAAGTCAAGAAAATAAAGAGATACTTGAGGCTCGTTGGTCACTCACGCCCTTTTTGGAAGTTAGGCCAGAATCTCGAAAATCCCATTATCGCCTTTCAATGGCAATCCGGACTCGTTGCCTAGATGGGCATCTCGCCATATTTATTGCACCGTCTTTCGCTCCATTGTCTCGCTCAGCATGCTCAGACGACACGTTTATGGCGCCTAATTACGGTAATTGGCCTCTGCCGATACCGACACCGAGGATACGACCGATTAGTACGCTTTCAGAAATTCAAACGCCCATTAAACTGTCCCTAACTTTTCGAAAGTCGCTAACCTTTTTATTATTTCCTACTATAAAACTAAACACTGATACTTCTGAGCAAAAAAAAGGAGGAAAAAAATCTCTGAGTCAGGATTTAGAGGCTTGGAGATAAGAGTATTTACGAAAAGTTCCGGGAAAGATGAGAATGATTTATTACGGGTAATCGCAAGCTAGAGGCTTGGTGTTGTCTAATAAAATCATTAGGAGTTATTTATTCTAAGTATTAAGATTAGGTGAAAACTTTTATTAGACGAAATAAAATTTAATAAATTGACAAACAACCCGTGGAAAACTTTCCAAATTTTGCGGGACAATGAATTTAAATGTATTAAGTTTAGATTTAATTTTTATTAAGTTTGAAAGCGCTCGAAATTTTAAATTTCGAGCCTACAGTTCTGTTTTATGCATAAAAATACCATGTATGAAACTCAAACATACATTTCGAATTTGAAAAGGTAACAATAATTTTATATTACTGAATTGTAGTATTATTTATGTTAGCGGTGAGTTGTAAATTTTGTTAAGAGAAGACATAGCTTCGAAATTTTAATATTTCAAAATAATATCAATCAGGAAGTTGAAATCTTTATAATCTTTATAAGATTTCAAAGTTAAGTACTATTTGGATAAAAGGTTGCAGAATTGAATGTAATAACTTAAAGTTTAAAAATGTTTGAGTTTGGATATTCCCGCATAAATGAGAATTTCTAGGTTGATTTTTCATAAATAAATACTTTGAAAAGCTTGATTTACGAATTTGCAAGCTTTGGATTTTAAGATAAAAATGTGAAATTTCAAAATTCAAATTACTTTCAAGTTTTGAATTTTGTTTGTTTCCAAAATATTTTTATTCAATTCGAATTTTTTTAAGTTTATTGTCAGATTTGCAAGCTTGCGATGGTATGGTTTTGAAGTTTACAGTTTTCACAGTTGAAACTTTTGTGGTTGAAGGCAGCTGCATTATTTTTGGAGCATGCTTTTTCAGCACATGAAAACATTTTAAATTAAAGCGATCTAAAGTTGAAAGCTTCCGAACATTAATAATTAAAAATTGGAATTTGTCATACTTATATTCTTCAAAATTAGAAGCGGTTAAATTCTAACATGAAATTGAAGATACAAATAAAAGATTTCAAATGGATGCATGGAATGGTTAAGGCTTCTCGGTCCCTAATAATAACAACAATAATCATCGTGTTTTTTGAATTGTAACTTTTATATTGCCAGAACCTGTTTGTGGTTGAACCAAAAAATATTATATCCCATTCTACGATGCGACAGTTTAAATCTTCAGGGAAAGGTTTTCCGTTTGAGGGCATTTAAAAAATTCTGATTTATCAGGTTTTAAATTTGTATTTTGACCTGTGATGTATGTGGAAAGTATGTGAAAGTTTCCTTAGAAAATTTTCAAAAGAGGTGTCTACATTAGGCGGAGAAGAACCGCATGACAAAAGTCCCGTTTAAGGTGATGGAGGTGGGGAACGATCTCTTTGATCTTCTGAGGGATTTCCTGGCGCATCTGCCTACTGTTTGCCAAGCTACTCTGAATTTTTAGGAGAGAGAAGATTCCCGCTGTACATTCGCACGCGATAAATGACAAGCTCTCATTCATGTCCGCAAGAGTGTTGAGCCGGTTTGTAAGCCGGATTATCCGTGCGGTGTGAGCCAAACATCCCGTAGGATGAACATGAACGATGAAGGGATCTCGAATCGATGAAAGGAAGACGAAAAGAATCGATGACCTGTTGACTGTTTAGTATTCATCAAAACATTTATAATTCACTGTTAAACTGAAACTTCCATCAATGAATCTTGGAAATAATATTATAACATTTAATTTAAAAAAATATCTTCTTCGATAACTAGAAACTAGGATAAAGTAATAATCTGAAAGACATGCTGATGAGATCCGAGAAATAAATGGGGATTGACGAAACAAAGTAATTCAGTGAAAGCATGAGGTGTTAAAATACTTCAATCATATGGCTAATAAAAAGGAAGAGACACTTAACGATCGAGAGCTGTGGTCGTATATTTTAAAATTATGATTTTTGGAGGCGTGATAAGGAAATCTTCAGAGGGAAATCAGCCGAAGTCTTCGCCTTTATAGCCTTCATTTACTGAAAATCAGTAGAGTGACTTATACCTCTATTTTACGACCTCCAGTTTTTCCAGTCTTCTCCTTCTTTCTCTCTCTATCTCTTAGTTTAGCTTGACTATCTGTAGCTCTCGTTTCTGCTTTTTGATGAGGAGAAGGTCCCAGTGACATACCAAGCGTGCCTTTCTAAAGCATCGTTAAAGATTTTCAGACGGTAATCGGATTTTATCCTGATTACTTGGAACCAATGTGATCTTTCGTATTAAACTTCCCAATAAATGTCTTCTCTAAATCAATTTTGGTGTCGTCATCACTGGAAATGTTAAAGTGGATTACGCTGCTCATTCCTAGGGACTGATTAGTTTGTAAAAAGTGCCTGGGACTAATTTGGTGAACTGATGATGATCATGGCGGATTATGAAGAAAGGATGTTGGTTTTAATGAAAGAAAGGATCAATTTTGTTTCCGGGGGACCATAGAGTTATTTCAAAAGATATCTAAGATTTCTGTAAGTTTTCGCGAAGTGGCAGGTGTAACAAAGATTGCTTCCACGAAACTGGCTGAAGCCTGCGGTCACGTGTGCATAAAGTACCGTCATATTTGTTTCTCGGACAGCACCAATTTTCGAGGTTATAGCTCTATCGCTCGAACCCGATCTAGATGCACATAGCCTCGAGGTATCTTGGCGAATTACGTGCTAGACGCTCGTGATGACTAGTATCAACTTTTTGTGTGGCTCAAAAAGGACCATGTCAACTTCAGGAGCTTCAACATTGTTGAGAACCAGTTTGAATAAATTAAAAAAAATCTTTGCTACCCAGGATTGATTTTTTTCTCTTGAGTCTGTTTCTTTATATCAGGTGCTAAACCCAGGGTGGCCAGACAAGGCCCAGAAACCAATCCACGATCATTTCCCGATATTCAAAATTTTTCCCTGCTATTTTATTTTTGAATACAATACGAATTTTCAAACAGAATTTATTCAAACTTTAAAAGTTCAAAATTAAACAAGTTTATATTCTGGCCAATTACAATTTGACAGATTTGAAAAAGGCATGGACAATTGTTCAACAATTAATACTTTGAATTTTAACAAAATTATGTGAGATTTTTTCGGTACTGTAATTCTGAAAAAGTCTTACTTAAAAAAAAATTAAGTGGAACATTTGTGGAACTTTCATCCCTCTTTGGCCTTTTACAAATTTTTAAGAAAAGTTGGTTCTTAAGTACTGATTTACTTAAAACCCTGTACTTCAGCGGCACTTTATCTGGGATCCTAATGAAACCGGTTCCCGGCCCGGGTAGCGAGTGGCCACCCTGTAAACGAAGAAAATGTGTTGACAAGTGATGAAGTGATATCGAATTGTATAGTGGATCTCCTTGCAAGAAGCATTGTAGTCCTTGTGCCCAAGTATCCGTTACAATCTACTCCCGTAACCGCGAGCCTATAGGGAGGTAGTTTTACGAAGGAGACAGTTTTAATTTCCCGGCAATAACACAAGAGGGTTCGGTTCGTTCGAAGGAGGAAATTCTTTTTCCCAAGGTAGAGAGTACACACTACATACTAAAAACTACAAGATCCTTAAAAGTCGAGTCTCCGGGATTTACAACGAGACGCCTCGTGCCGCGATGGCCACTAAAAGCCAGACTTGCAGTATTTACGGTTCACCCGTTACACCACAGCAGCAGCATGGAATCGTGCGCGCAGAGCGTCGTTAGAAATAAATGAGCATGCAAAGGGATGCGAGCAAATCATCGGTAGGCGCAACGCGCGATAAAATAAATTAACTTAAAGCTACCGGGTTGCGGATTCTTTGCGTCTCGGTAATGACAAGCCATAAATAACGATTCGCTTCGATTTATCGGCTAACTCGTAAGAGAAGAGATTGTAATCTCGGGAAGCGGCGTCTCAGTACCATTTATTATACTGCTTTTACATTGTTAGAATCATTCCTATACGTTCATGTTCGTTACAAGGAATATCTATTCGTGCTTCCTTGGCCTCGCCCTTATTTTTACTCTCCATGTCCCGATCCCGCCGCCTATTCGCTTTTTCATTTATATATCTAGCCATGCCCATCGTTTCTTTAGCTTTTAGCTCTTTGACTTATTCCTTATATACTTCTACTTCTACTTCCACCTCTATTTCTTCCTTTACACGAGTCTTGATCGGTATCAAATTCAAATGCGGATGTGAATGTCGATTGTTGATATCCGCGGACCCTGGCTAAACTCCCAAGCACACCTGCGCTCAAAGTATATATCGTTTGTCTCTGGCCTATTTGTCGCTGTAGTATCGACTGTCGATGGCAATCTCCCTTCTTCCTTCCTTGCACGAAGATATCTTCGACTTTTATATTCGATTGTTTTAAACATCACGGTTTTATGCTTTTACTCCACCTCGTAAATATCCTCGAGATGAAGGATTGACAGTTAGGTTTATGGTATATGTCATAGTTCGAATTTATAATAGCAAGGTTTTTATAGAAGTCGGATTTCAAAATTCTAAGACATTTCGAGGTTTACCGGGTCAATTTTTGTGAAATATCCAGGAAAACTTTGAAAAAAATTGTATTCAAGATTTGAACTCAAAACAATTTCAAAGCATTGCGTTTGCAAATATAATGTCCAGAAAAATTTCTTGTACACTACTAGCAGAAATTATCTACCCCCGTGTGTTTTAAGCTGTTGCTAAAGTGTCTTAATTTTTATAATGTTTATATGAAATTTTTTCCCTATATTAGGGCGAAAGGTAATAAAATTCTGCGCCCACTAAGACCACGTTAAAGGAAAAATGTAAATTTTATAAAAATATATGGCAAAACACGTCAAATTGATATTTTCGAAAAATTGGAATAAGTCTGAAAATAATCAACATGGTTAAACGTTTGTCTCATTATGAAGGTAAGCCTCCACAGTATTTTACTGAATTGTTGAGATATGTTTAGAATTGTGTACCTTGATTCTGCCCTAGGATCAAAATTGGTGCAAAAAAGCCAACAAATTTTAAAATGGGTAAATACTTATAAAACTTGTTTAAAAATCATTATTCATCATATTTCAATAAATGTTAGTAATATATAGAAAAATATTATTGTTTTAAATACTTTAAATTATGTGGTGAACATAATCATTATTTGAAATTTCGCGACTTTTTTGCACCAAATTCGACCCAAGGGTTGAATGTAGGGAATGAATGCTAAAAATATATTAGTAAATCAGAAAAATACAATAAAGACTTACCTTTTAAATTAGCCCTTGAACTATAAAAAATGTTTTTTATTTCTAGAGTTATTCTAATATTTCGTAAACATTGATATTGTACGACCTTTTAAAATATCTTTTTATTAAATTGATATTTTTCCTTCAACTTAGGCTTATTTGTTGCACAATTTTATTAACTTTTGTATGTACTATTATAAGGAAAAAAATTTCATAATCATATTATAAGAAATGAGGCACTTTAGCAATATCTTAAAGAATATACGCGTGTAGATACTTCCCGCTGGTACTTTACATAAAATCATTGATCAATACAAATTTTAAAAGCCTTTTTGACTATTATTTCATTCTAAACAAATTTTTTCAATGCAGTAAAAAAATTATTTGTTTGAAATGGTAAAAAAGTAGCAGGTATTACGCTTACTGCGCTCATTCAAATCGTTAGAACGTAATTAAATTAATTCCTATCAATCTGTATTCATAAAATAAGCAGATTAAAAAAATATCTGATTAAATCAACCAGAATTCTGGTTAAATATGCCCTTACTATTTTTCCTGGTTAGACTAACCAGAATTATGGTTGAATCAAACAGAATTCCGTTTAAATTAACCAGAAATTCTAATTAATTCGACCATCATTCTGGTTAGTCTAACCAGAAAAAATACTATGGGCATATTTAACCAGAGTTCTGGTTGATTTAACCAGACATTTTTTTGAGTGCAGAAAAATATGAAGATAATTATTAAAATCTAAAAAAGGAATAGCAGTTATAATTTCCAGGCTCCTTTTTCCAAATTCCCTGACTTCTCCAGGTTTTCCAGGATATTCATCAAAATTCTAGGATTTTTCCAGGGTTTCCAGATTTTGTTGGAATCCTGAATAAGAACAATCGAAATGGCGGTAAATATATAGGTAAAAGGAATCTGAAATTTTAAGCGACCTATTTCATCTACTAATACTATTATTTCGTGAGTGTGCAAGCCAACAATTCACTAATTCGTCAGTAGAATACCGATTGATTGAATTAATTAGCATAATTTATACTATATCAAATTCAGATTTGTAAACTTGATGGCTATAAGAGATAATATAGATGGAAATAGAATGAGCAATTGAAGTCTTCATGTTAAAAAGTATCTACAATTACAAGTTTTTGAATTAATCATACTAAGAAATTTCAGTTTTAAATGAAGGTTAATTTTGAGGTTTTCAAAATATAAAAAAAAAACAATAGAATTGATTGCCAACAAATGTAAATTGTTGTGATTTCAAAGCCTTCTTTAAATTATTGTAGCACCATAGGATTTAAATTTAAAATCTTCCAACTGTACAATATTTAAATTTCAATTCGTTCAGCTGCGAAGTATCAATAACATCAAAATATTTAAATTTGTAAATATTTACCTCTCTCAATTTAAATTAGTCGAATTTTATTAAAAACCGTGATGTATTTCTAGCTATTTAAATCAGTGAAAATTCGCTATAAATCCATAAGTATTAACTGAAACTTTTAAGATTATATCTAGTTGACTAAGAACCGAACATTTTTAGAACGAACACGAATTTTAGGGTTAAACTGACAATCTTTGCAGACATTTGATGGTTGGTATCCAAAATTTATAAATATTATTTTGAAAATTTAAATTTCGAAGTCTTTAATTTAAAGAAATACAATTTAACTGTGTATTCAACTTCTAAATCATTATAAAGTTTATAATCTTTTAAAGTCTTAAAATTGCAAAATTTATAGGTTTGCGCATCCAAATTGGTAATATTAAAATTTTCAAACTTGCAATTATAAAGAATTCAACTTCAAATTTTCCAAGCAAAGTTAAAAATTTTAATTTTTGTATGATTTAAAATTTAAAGTCTTTGAAGTTGAAATAATACAAAATTACTTTAACAAAATTATTTAACACTAAAAGTGTAAGCTTTGAAATAAATTAAACTTAAAATTTTTAAATTGCAAACATGTCGAAACTTGTAAATGCTTTGATGTTGATTTCTCACACATTGAGTTTCTGATCTTTGCATCTTTGAAGCTTCGATTTTGAAATCTTCCGAATTTGTCCTGAACACCTAACTCCCTTTCCCAATTCTGAATCCTTTTTCTCAAATTTCCTAAACAACTACCCTAACCCTGTTTTTCGGACGTCCTAAATTCCATTTAAATCCCAAATGTCACAGGACAACACGGAAATGCAAAACGTATACTGCAAAGTCCAGCACCCTTAATTATCCCTGCAGGCATCTGCGTAACGAAAAATGGCTTAGGGTCAATTCTCCCATCGTTAATCTTCGTTCAGTTCCCAATCAGATAATTGGTTAACCCTGGACTTGAGCGATTTAACCACAGGTTGTAAACAACTCAGATGAACTCAATCCTCTCTAATCAGAGGATTTTCACGAGGTGAGATGATCATTGTCGAGATTTTGTAAGGTTACCCGTTACAGATCCTAAGGGAAAAAACATTAAGATCTAAGTAGTGATATCCTCGAGTTCCATCCTCTGTATGAAAATGAAATGACAAAACAAATTAATATCACACTGCATCTCTATGTATAATTTGTGATCTGCAAGGTCGAAATTAAACAATTAGCAAATGCAGTAAATGTTGTCAATGAAAATTCACTGACAAACTTCAGGGAATCAAGGTAAATTGAAATTTTTCCCTGTTTGAAAAAAATCGCCAGATGAAAACTTGAACTACCTGTATGATTTGAAATGGATTCGGTCCAGATAAAAAATATCAATTTTTTGTTGTTGAAATTTTAATTTTCTTTAATTTAAAATTGTTGGGAATTTCCTCATTTCGAGAATTTACTCATTTCGGGATTTTTAGAATTTGGGTTTTAAAATGTCGGTAATTTTATAATTTCGGGCATTTGAAATTTCTGAATTGTTTAGTTTCATTATCATTTGCTTTTTGAAATATCTAATTTTGTTAATGAACATTTACGGTAATTGTTTTTTTGTTATATTTTTTGTTATTTTTCATTTTCGGCAAAATCATGTCATCCCGGAAAAACGCAAATCCATTTGCAAAGTAGCGAGGTGGAGGTTTGCCTCCTCACTTCCTTTTCTTCATCTCTCTTTCCTTTTCTCTTTCACTCTGTCTTTTTCTTCCTGCAGTCTTGTCGAACAAATCGGTACAAACGATCGTCGTAAAGCAGTTAGGGCCAGGTTTATATGCGCCTTTCGCTTTCGAGGTCCGAGGTCCGAGTCCCGAAGGGAGATGAGGAGCCTGATAGGGAAACCGATAGTCGTTGGTCCAACCGCTGGTTCAGGTTCTTCCTTCGGCTCTCCAGGACCCCCGCAGCGAAGATTTAACCGGTCAACGCGGAATTTCAGAGTCGCGTCTGTCTGTTGTTACGACCTTTCGTCTTTCGTTCAAGAATCAAGATGACCAAGATCCAAGTTCCTTTTCGTCGTGTGGAAGACTGGAAGGGACAACTCGCGGCGGTTCTTTTGTCTCTGGAGTCGTTGAAGAATGATTTGATCTCGATTCGTTTTCGAAGTAGCGATCCCTTGATCGATCGGACTGACGCGACGCGACATGCC
The DNA here is from genome assembly GCA_011634705.1 of Andricus grossulariae. NCBI lineage: Eukaryota > Metazoa > Arthropoda > Insecta > Hymenoptera > Cynipidae > Andricus > Andricus grossulariae. The sequence continues at coordinate 25,764 of JAABKJ010002221.1, forward strand.
ACGCTCGCGAGAAAGGTCACCCCGTGAAGATCGGATTCCGAATCGGACTCAATTAATTCGAATATTCGTCTCGCCGACTCGTTAGGGATCAAAGAAGGAGCGATCCGAGTCCGATCAGATCGAGCTCCATCGCACTCGATACGCGATGACACAACTAAGAATTCATTCAACCGGGTTCCTAATCCCCCTCGATATTAAACAAAAAATAGGTCTCAAAACAAAGGAGAAGAAAATTAAAATCTTCTATGTATGGAGAAGAAATTTTATCCAGTATAAAAATATTTTATTCCTAAATGGCTTATGCCATTGCATTCTTTCTTATATATTAGTGTTACCAAAATTATCTTTATGGAATCTTAGGGAACTCATTAGACAAAAATCCCCTTTTCTCGTATCTTTTGAAACCTTACCTTAAATAATTTCTTTTTCATGTTGAGGAAGCGATTCTCTACTTTTTCAGATTAAGGGAAAAAGGTTTTCTATGGCGTCACAAATTGTGTTGCTTCCAATGTAAAAGAATTGTAGAGATTATGGTTGAAAATAATTTGAAATCATTTAAGAAAAGGTAGCAGTGGTGGGATGCATAAGTAATCTTTTTTGAACACATTTTTGCGTGTAAGTTTTTTTTACCTACGAAACGCTTAATTGTAGGCAAGAAAATATCGACTGTGAAGAATTGGACCGAACACCAGAGCCCCTTTTTCCCTGTGATTCGTTACGCCAATTTCGAAGGGTCTTCAGCGTTCCATTATTTCTTCAGGAGCTTCTTTGCATCTTCTATTCTATAGTCTCTATACTTTGTTTTCTTTTCTGTCATGAATCTTCAAAAACAAGAAAAAAATAATAATTGAAATCAGCGAATTTACGATAATCGTTATGGAAATAAATTAAAATATTCGATTTTAAATGACACTAACATAATATTAACCATGATTGAAAACGGTCAAAATGTATTTTATTGTACATTCTTCTCTTTTTTTTTTTTGATTTGATGGCCTAAAATGAATAGCCTACTCCAAGAGCTCTTAAAAATCTTTTTGCTGCAAAATTAAAATTGAATTCGGGAACAGGTAATCCACAATACACTCAAGTTCAAAAGCCTCAAAAATTAGTTTTCTCGCAGTAAGAAAGCTCTTTAAGGAGAAGCCAGTTTTTTGGATCTTCATAAGTAATAGTAGGGAAGAGAAAAGATTAAAAAATCACTCGAGACTTATGACACGTTACCCTCGTACTGGGTGGGTATTATGCGCGTGAAGGTAATGATTTCTTAAAAAGAAGGTCTGCAGGCTGCGAGGGCGCCTGATTTCTTCTCGTCCTCGTGCTCTCAACGTGCTGAATTTTTTACTCGCAGTCTCTTCTCCACCAGTGAATACAGGGTGGCATTTAGCTTCAAGTTTTAAATGGCTTTACTCCCACATTTCTTTTCAATATTTCCACATAAATGGAAAATCCAAGTAATTTATTATTTCTATTTGTACTTATCAATCGTAGTATAAAATCCTACTCATTGGTTACAGATGCGTAGATAAGTAATAAATTCAAAATAATTAAAACAATAATTATGAACAGGAAAAATATTCTGATCAGATAGCATTTTTTCACTTAATAGCATCATAAACATGCACCCTTAGGGTCTAATTTACGATATCGGTCTATAAACTATATAGTTCTCCTAATTTTGAACGATGATCAAGATGATCTTTGCTTCAACAGCAGTTTTTAATTGAATCCTGGAAGCACCATCATATAATAATTTGAATAATAAGACATCGCCCAAGAGCAACTGATCACGCGGTCCACCTAGAGAATTTTAATAGGTGCCCTATTCACCAGCTGCCACAACACGATTATCACTTGGCTTGGCACGAGACATGGACACGAATTTGCATCAGTTTAAATTTTTTAATTGATTCTATCGGCTGCAGTCGACGATAAATGATACACTCTTTATTATTTCATGAGACAAACTGCCAATTTTAGAGCCATGGAATATAAAAGCCTGATAGCTGCATTCGTAATTTTACAAGCAAGATTTGTGTTAACTCTGACACGCAAGGGTGGTAATCAGAAATCAAACCTTGTTGTTTTAACAACTATCATGTCCACGCGATTACTCTCTTTCATCGATAAGTGAACCCAGAAAAATGGTATTTTACTCAATGGAATCCCAATAAAATATTTGAATATTGGAACTACCTAAAGTTTGTTATCTGTATACTTTGCGGAATAAAATATTTTTAAAATGGAGAGAGAGCAGCGGCGGGATTAAGAAGCTCAGAGCCGAATTTCATTTCATTTTTCAATAACGTTTTTTTATTGCAGACGTGACAAGCAAAAAACAATGCAATGCGAGTGAAAACAGACCAGTTCTGGAATAATAAAAAAATCTAAGCTGATGTGCCGCCCCTAAAAATTTGCCGTCTCTGGTTTATAAATACGACACTGCAAACGCTAAAGAAGATTGAACCGAATTATAAAAGGAAAAATAACCATCAATAGTTAAAAAAAGTAAATTACAGTATACTAAAAGATTGTAGTTGATTAAATTTAAAAAAATCGAAGCACCTTCATTTTCGTAAATCGTTCATTCATATCTTATTCTTACGCCATTGTATATCCCTGTGATGAGATCGCACAAATGAAATACGAAGGTATAAAGTCTGTGTGAGCGAGCTCACGCCTACTTTTGATGGTGTGAAAACGTCTGTATTCTGATCGTAACGCGTTTCCTATGGTTCTTATATGCATATATATATATATATATATATATA
>JAABKJ010002222.1:0-21301 GCA_011634705.1 Andricus grossulariae
TTGATCATGATTGTATAAGAGTAACATATTAAATTAGGAATAATTTTATGTAATCGCCATTTTTTTGTTGCCATATTATACAAGATTTGAATCTTGTCCATGCATTTTCTCATGCAAGCTCTTTTGTTTACATGGCTTATTATATCTCTTCGAACTAGGGTCTTATTCACTCATTCTAACCATTCTTTCCTCGGTCTACTTCTGAGCACGTTGCCATTTGCTTTATCTTGGTATACTTGTTTTGTCGGTCGCACATCTTTCATTCTCTCTACATGCCCGAACCATCTCGACAAATTTCTTTCATTCCTGTGAAATAGTATCCGACTATAGTCTACACCACATTCTTTGAGGATTCTTACGCTACTAACTTTTTCCATTGGCGTTTTGCCGGACACCATTCTCAGGTATTGCATGACAACCACAGTAGTTTTACTCTAATCCTTTCCTTGGTATTTTCAGGCCTCGCTACCATACACCAGGGGAGCTTTGAATATAGAATCACGTATCGCTATTTCAGCTTCAAGTGATATATTTTTACTTCTAACCATGGATCCCGCTCTATCGATAACTTTCTGGCTTTCATTTATACGCCTATCTATCTCTCCATCTATGTTTCCGTCATTAGTGAATAGGCTAGCAAGATATATGTACTATAATCTGCTTTTTGCCTATCATTTCATTTTACCAATAATTTTACTGTTAATTGTTCTATAGCATGGCCCGATAGAGTGGCGCAGGTTAGGAATAAAGCAGAGGGTGAGGTTATACGAAAATGCAGACATTCTTCAATTCACTCCGATATATATGGGTCTTCGCCCCACTCAAACGAATGCTACCGACAAGAAATACCGACATTTTCCACCGGGCGAACACTATACCGCCATTTTGACACCAAAAAACTTTTTTGTATATAGAGTCGTCCGATTGACCACTGGAATAGTTGACGAGGTTCTAATTTCTATTTTACTGAATTACCTAACGATCGGGGGTCCATGCTGACCCAGAAAACAATTCAAAATTTTCGGTAACTTAACTGACTCTACTTGTAATGAAAACTACTCGACTCTTAACCTTGACCGAGGTCAGTAATTAACAAGTTTCAACGGCGTGTGCTTATTAGTTTGGCACACGACATTGAAGCACTTCTTTGCTACCTCTGATCATCTCTCTCATTTTATTTCGGTTTGATTTTCAAAATTTTATGGTCCTTTTATATAATAGTACTTCTACTCGATCCTCTCGCTTGGAGCTTAGAATAACAAATGACGAGAGTGAGAGTGGCGTACACTCCTCTCAGCTCGAACGAGAGTCAGAGCGCCACGCGCGTGGGAATGCTATATAGGTGTTTTGACAAGTTGTTCGTATTTTAAAATTAATTGCTTGATTTGAAATGATGAAGTTAGTTTGTTATAGTAATACTAGATAGAAAAATAAAGCAGTAAGTTTTGATTTGATATTAACCGTCGAACTTTTATATTCTAGTCTAATATTTCATTTCGGATTTTAAATTATTGTTGAATTCAAGTAATTAAATCTGAGTAAAGTTAAATTGATTACAACAAATATTAGCATTTCTCTTAAATACTAGCCGCAGAAATATGATATTCTAGGCTAGCATTGTGACTGTTCGCAGACAGCCCATTTTTTTTTACTCGTTAGTCTGAACTCATTTCCCAAGTGAAGGTTGGAAGCTAATAACTATGAGTTCTATGGTTTTTGTGCGAGGAAACAAATTACACTGTCACAGTGCTTATCAACTTGTTCTATTCTTTGATTGAGTTTTCTCAACATTCTATGCAAATCTTCGATTCACTCTGCCGTGACAACCTTATCATCTGCGAACACTAACCCACGTACCATCACTGCCCCGAAATCCATTCCTATTTCGTCAAAGAGGGCCATCTTAGACGCTTGTCCATAAATATAATAAGTAGCCATCCATCCATCGACTCTGTACTTTTCCCGGATTTCCCAAAGTTTACTTCTATCTACCCTGTCAAACGCTTATTCTAGGTCAAAATTAATACTGATCATACCAATTAACGCCAGTTCATAAAACAGTTTTAGGTATAGGTCTGAATAGCCCTTACCTCCAATTGTTTTTAAACTCCGTACATTTATGTATTTTGACACACTTGTTGCGAAAATCATAGTGAAAATTGGCACAAATTTGGTTTGAATAGTGAAACCCATGAAAACCCCATAAAAATCAAGGTTTTTCATGTTATTCTCGAGAACGAATAAAAATCTCAAAAAATTATGTTGAAAAAGTTGTAGACTTAGTCAAAGTACACATTTTATGTTTCATCTATTTTTGTGTACAAGTGAAAGTGTCAGAGATATTTGGTGATAAAGATGGAAATTTCATACCTAGCCCCTACCGAAAACGTATGTATTTTTCACATTCGATTTCTTTGACACTCTGCATCTGCACGTATTTTGACGCGGTGATAATGAAAATGGGAGTGCAAATTGACGCAAAACTGATTTTCATTGCGAAAACCATTGAAAATCCATGAAAGTCATGGTTTTTTAAATATAACCCCTTCCCCTTTCCAGCTTCTCATGGGAGGAGGGCAAAACGGCACCTCTTTATCTGGCCACAGAAATAATGTTAGTCAAATCTCTTCCTCTTTTCAGCTTTTCAGGGGGGGCGGAAAGGCACCCCTTTGTCTAGCCACAGAAATAATGTTGGTCAAGCCCCTTGCCCTTTCCATTTTCTCGTGGTGGATGGAAAGGCACTCCCTTGTCTATCCACAGATATAATGTTGGTCAAACCCCCACCTCTTTCTAAAGTCTCGTGGGGAGACGTAAATAAAATTAAGTAAAAGAATATGTAACTGCAGTGATTGGTCTACAACAGTCGTGGAAATTACTTTCCTTCAATTTTAATGGTTTCGAGATAAACGTGAAAATTCATGTCTTTTATCGGGTTTTTATGGATTTTTACCATGAAAATCAAACTTGCGCCAATTCTGATAATCAGTTTTGTAATCAGCGCAGGTGAGGTCTATTCAGAATTTTAGCGAAAGTTTCTTGCTTCCTTTAAAATCGATTTGCATTGTCTTCCCTTTTTCTGTTTTGATTTTATCTTTACTTTCCTTGACTATTAGTTTTACTTTCCTCTTTCTGTTTATGTAATAATTTTAGAGTCTATTTCTTTCCTCATGCCTAAGCACTGTGGTGTCCAACTTTCTTCGATACGCATCCTTCTTTCGCGGATGGCTGCGTTAATTTCATTATTTCACCACAAATCACCAGAAATTCTTCCTACAACCGCAGTACCACACACTACGGTCGGACTCATAATAATGATATCCCGGAGCATATTCCATGTGCCATGTATATCTTCATCGCGGATTAGCGCCTCCCAAGTTACGCTATCATCAGATCACCTCATAACCCTTGTATCTTTTACTAGCTTTCTTAGTCTTTCATCCGCAATAACAATGTCAATTATACTGTGGCTATCTCCATTGCATCAGCTGTGCATTTTGATAATTTTATGTCTAAACAAAGTATTTGTAAGAAACAAGCCCTTTTCTAGGCATAAGCCATCCATTCATATCTCCTAGCAGAATGATTATTTCACCATGATCGCAAGTACCCATTGTACATTCAAAGTGTCCCAGGAAGCGTCTTTCAGTTCAGACCTTTCATCATCAACTGGGGCGTAGCACGCTATGATAAATGATCTTCTGATTCCCACTTTCATTCTAACCCGCAACAATGCAAATCCATGCTTCTTGACATGCTCTCTGACTCTCTTATTCATAATCAAACCGAACCCTTGACTACCATGTGATTCGCTATCTACTCCTGCCCATATTTCAAGTCCGCGCTCTAACTCCTTATTTTTTATTACTTTATTGTCGCATCCGTTTTTCTTTGGTTCAGGTACACATACATTGTCACCAGATCCAGTCCAGATCCGTCATCAGAAAGCCAGAAGATTTGTTTAGTAGGGAGGATCGGAAAACATTTAAACTGTTTTAATATTGGGCAATGAATCTCTATGCTTCGGAAATTAATTTTTGTCTTTCTAAAAGTATTTCATCATATTTACCAAGATCCAACTCAAACTTTCAGTTGATTTACAACTTCCTAGTGCAAACAGAATATGCTTTAGAACAAGTTTAATGTTTTACAAAATACATTAATCTTAAACAAGTAGTTGAAGTTTCATCTAAAAAAATATCAATTTTCAACTAATAATGCATAGTTCAATTTTTAGTTTAAATAATTAATTTCGAACCAGTGAAAAGTATGCTTAGCAAAATAGTTAAGTTTGCAGCTTAGTAACCTAATTTCTATATAAAAAAGGTTTTTAAATCAAGCAGCTAGACTTTCAACCAAAAGAGATAAATTATCAATAAAACATACAATAATTATATTTTCAGTAAAAAAATTTATTTTTTTACAAAAAAGAACGTATTTTCAATAAAAAATCAAGTGTTGCAAATTCATGTTGAAAGAAAATGATGAAAATTATATGTTTAACTAAACTAATAAATCCCCAATAAAAAAATTTGAACAGAGAAGTTTAAATTTCAATCAAGCCGACGAATTTTTAACCAAAACGATAAATTATCAACGACAAATGTGATGATTGATATTTCAATTCCATTCATTTGAAAGCAGATAAATTTTTAACCAAAAATGGAACAGGTAAATTTTGAATTGAAAAATGAATTTCGAACCAAAGAAAAACCAATCTTTTGATTGAAAATTTGAGTATTCAATTTTTGGTTAATAATTCATCTGTTTGAGTTAAAAATTGATGTATTTTGTTCAAAATTTGTTTTTCTGGAAGAAATTAACCTTCTTCGTCAGGCATTCAGCTATTCCAAGTAAATATTCATCATTTTATGCAGCTGCAAATTCATCCTTTTTCTTTCAAATTCAATTATTCCAACTGAAGATTCATGTAATTTTTTGAAAAATCGTCGTTTTGGATAGTGAATTAATATTCCTTTTTGACAATTAATCTTTTTGATAAAAATTCACCGTTTTGGTTGAAAATAAAAGTGCTTCATTGAAAGCTGAACTGTTTTGTTAAAAAATCTCCTTTTTGGCTTAAAATTCATCTACTCCAGTTGAAGATTCATTCAAATTCAATTTTAATAAATTTTATATTGAACACAATTTTATAAAAGCTAGATTTGAGAATAATATCAATTCAATTTGTAATCGTAATTTGTTTATTGCCATGTTACAAGATTTGAATTCGGCAACGTTGCACTAAATAAAAATTCTGATAACAAAATTTCTTTACATACAGACTTTGGATTAAAGATGTTATATTGTATTCTGAAAATATAGAATTTTTTTATTTATTATTATTATTTTATGTATACTAACTTGCAAAATGAGGCAACGCTACGCAGGAAAATAATAGAAGGACGATCTTTATTGTTTCTACATAGGAGTATAGTGATAATGATAAAAAAGTCCAAAATAATTTTTGACGAACTTCGTAAAGGGCTTCTTGTCTCAAACATTTTTATAAAACTTTATTACTTTATTACTTATAGAATCTTCAAAGATGTTTGAGTATGCACATTTTATTTTTTATAAGGACCAAATTACAAAATTATTGCATAAAATGAGTTATGGTCACTCAATATCTATGTCTGTATTGTATTGAAGTGTTTTCGAAAAGTTATTTTTGTATCCTTCTTGTATGAAATATATTTTTCTTCAACCAAAATAATTTTCTGATAGACCGCATTACCAGGTTATTCGACTTTTCACTTCCAACTGATATAAGCATTTTTTTGAGGATTTCGGAAAGAGAAATTCAATGTTATTTTTCGAATCATTCGATATTAGGACGAGTCCTCGGAGCTTTAAATTAGCATGGAATTTGAATAGGAAAAACTAAGTTTTCGGAAAAGTAGGACAAACAACTACTTTTCAATTACTTTTGGGTAATTTGATTTCAGTAGCTACTTAATACATATTCAAGAAATAATTGACATTTTATAAATGTTACTTTTAATGATACGAAACCTTTCTATTGTGCCGGAAAAAATGTTTTAAAAAATGCAAAATAGCACTTTCATGTCAAATTCATGAGAAAGACATGAGTTTTTGTAATTAACTCATCAGGAATTTATTGTATTCTATATGTGAAAAGTTCGGAAGTAATTTTGAACATATTTTGAATTAGGTGAACAGTGATTATTATATTTGGTTTTTAATTTTCCCTGAAACTCGTTAAAGAATACTTGCAAAATTCTTATTCATCGAATACAAAAAAATTCCATACAATTCTAAGATAGAAGGGCAAAAAGCGATGGCGAAAAACAACGGAAGTGAATTTGAGAAAAAAATCTCAAAATAAAATAAAAATAAATATTAAGAAGAAAGAAACTTGTGAGCTGATAGGTCTAACGGAAACTTGGGTAGTATTAAAAGATGGGGGAAAAAAGTATATTGTCGGATGAATTCAGGTGAAAGCAACAAGTCATGCTTAGCATATTTTTCAGGCAAATTATATCAAATTCACAGAAATAATAGGCAAATATAAAAAAATGTTCCCGTATTTCGTTAGAATCGTTGCATTAATTTGAAACTTTTCCAAAGTGGCACTAGAAACAAAGGCTTCGATTTCACCTTTTTCTCGACGATGAGAAAATAACAAATTGAGATTGTACTATATGCTTTATACAACTAAAATTAATAATTATCTGAAATTTTGCTTTCGAAGGTACAATATAATATTCATAATTGGAAATTTGTATTTAAAAAATTTGTCAACTTAAAACTTCCATACAGTGCATGTTGCAAAATTAAAATCTTGTAACATATGTATGTCAGTGAAAAAATGAGATTAATCATTACATCAACCTCAACCTCAAATTTGGCTTCTATACAATTAGCTTTAGCATTAAATTTATAATAATTATCCATAATAAACAAAAATTATAATACAATTTTTCATTTAGTGATTCGTTGCTGGATTAAAATTTAGTAACATATGGGAATGAAAAAATTACGATTACACATTAAATTTATGTTAATCATGGAATGGACTTACATATGTATATTTTGTGTTCAACATAAAACTTTTCGATTTTTTCCGTATCTCGCGTCTTTTGACGTGATATTGGAATTTTTAATTTTTTCGCATCATTTTCAAAAAATAAATTAAAAACAAGGAGTTCTGTCAAAGAATCGTACAAAGAAATTTTGTAGGAATTTTTGAACGCTGAAATTCCTCCAGAATTTTTCCCCATATTTTGCGTCGTTTATTAGCTCAAAATTTGAATTTTTGACTTTTCTGATAGTATTTTCCATGAATATTAACAAAATGACTAGTCCTATGAAAAAATACCTTTAATAAATTTTGTAGGAGTTCTTAAAAGCTGCAATTCCTTGTTGAAACTTTTTTCCTTATCTCACGCCGCTTAGATCGAAATTTGAATTTTTGTTTTTCTGCATAGTACTTTCGATAAATAAAAAGAAAATGAGTTGTCCTATTGAAAATAGTCTAAATAAATTTTCGTAGGCCTTTTAAGAGATATAATTGCTCTTTAGGACTTGTTTTCGTATTTTGCGTCGTTTGGTTCGAAATTTGAATGTTGTGGTGTAAAATTTCGGACAGTTTTAATACCTTCTCAATTATAAATGATAAAAATATAATAAATTATAATCAATTGTATTTTTTTCGGGATGAACAACTTTTGTCAATAAGCTTTTTTGTCCCTCATGTCGTTTTTCCAAAAAATCTTCATTTTTATTTTCAATGTAATTTTCTACGATTAAAACCAAAACTGCGCGTCCTATCAATAAGTAATTATTAAATTTTTTTTAGATATCCTTAGGGATCAAAATTTTTGTTTGTTCATCTTTTTCCGTATCTTGAATTTTTTGACCACGAAATGGAATTTTTTATTTATACCAATGACCTTGACCTTGAATCCAATTTTCAAGGTTATTTAAAGATCAATGTGTTTTTTTCATATGTGAACCCCTACTTTTGACCCCAGATTTGAAAAGCGGTAGAAATTTTACGATAATGTTTAAATAATGGGTATTAGCTCGGAATTGAGTTTAGGAACAGCAAGGTCAAGGCCAAGGTCATTGGTACCAGCAGTTGATCCCCTCTGCTCCCTTCAACTTTTGTCTGAAAAAGAATTTAATAGAAGCATATAGGGGATTTGGGTTTTGTTGAAAAATTAGAATTCATCTTTTTCTGTTGGGAATTCAACGGCTCGATTGAAATTTCAAGACCTGTTTTAAAATTGAATTTTTCAAGTTTGAGATTTATCATTCTAGTTGAAAAATTAATTTCTATCATTTTTTTCAAAAGGAATTTGCAAAATTCAGTTTTTTGTTGAAAATGTATTTTTTGAACAATTCATTTTTTACCTAGAAATATAACTATTCATTGTTAACTAAAAATGTATCTCTTTTGGTTGAAAGTCCAACAGTATGGTTTGAAAACATATATTTTTTAGAATTTTTGTTAACTGTGAATTTAAGTATTGCATTATCACCTGTAAACTGGTTTTTATTAATTGAAAATTCAACATGGCACTAAATGCTTTTACAAAATTCTTTAGTTTTAAACATCTATGGTTGAAACTGAAGTATTTTGTGAAAATTCAGCTTTCTCTAAAACATTTTCTGATCTTAACACACTTCAGATCTTAACACTCTAGTCTGCCACTAGCCAGCCTTCCATGAAACAATTGCAGGCAAATTTTTTTCAACATTTTCGAAAAATTGGCAAGGTGTTTAAAATTATATAAAATAGTAAATTATCACCAGAGATTAGAATAGTTTTGTTTTCCTATCATCTCTACAATCGCCTCTACAATTTTCAAAACTAGGGCCCTATTGAAAAATAAAAACATTTATTTAATATGCACTACTTATACATTATTCCGTAATTGTCTATTTTATACTATGTACTTTTCATTAAGTTACTATTAAATATTTTTCTTTGAATCAACAAAAAATTTCATTTGAGTAAAAAAATCGGTTTTATAATTGCGCGGTTGTTGGCCAAGTTAAATGTGTATTTGCCCCCATGATGATGCATCGTTTACTATCTCAAATGAGTTGACCAAATTTCTCTATCTTTTTATTGCACGACAGATACTTTATTTCCAGGAGAATTTAATAAATATGAAAAATAAAATTTTTCACTTCAACAATGATGAAGGTTTCGTGAGTGATAGATCTAGAAGGTGTAAACATCTCTGAGATAATGAATCTTTGTCCCTCCACTTAACTGTCAATAGCTATAAAAGCAGCCGCCTTTTACGAAGTTCTTCCTCTCCGAAATTATTCCTGAGTTCTCTGTCGTTATCTATATTCGTATCTAGAAACAATGAACATAGTCATTTTGTTGTTTGCCTGCATGGCTTGGAATTTTTCAAGTAAGTGAACCTAACATTATAAAAATAATAAGAAACACTATATATGTATTCAAAATATAGTACAAAATTAATAATTAAACAGCTTGTATTCAAAGAAGTAATTCAATTAAAATTTTCATTAAGTGCCACGTTGCGTGATTCAAATATTGTAACATATTGGAATAAAAAAGTGACGATTACACATTAAATTAATCCTAATCGTAAATTTGTCCTTCATACAATTATGCTCAACAAAAAATTTATGAATAAAATTTGCATTCGAAAATTTATTTAGTCTGAATTTTCATTTAGTTCTTCCTTGCCAGATCAAATTTTGAAACATATGGAAATAAAAAAATGACAAATACCCATGAAGTTTATGCTAATATTAAATTTGACTTCGAAACGTTTCCATTCTACTCAAAATTTATAATTAAAAATTTGTATTAGGTATATTTCTTGAATCAAAAATCCTATTTAGTGCCACGTTGCGAGACTCAAGTCGTGTAACATATGGCAAAAAAAAATGACGATAACAGAATAAATAATTCTCTATCCTAAATTTGACTTGTATATAATTATGTTTACAATGAAATTTGTAATAAAAATTTGTATTGAATCAGTTTTCAAATCAAAATTTGTATTTTGTGCCACGTTGCGAGATTCAAATATTGTAACATATGGAAACCAAACAAAATGACGATTATACATTCAATTATTCTTAATCTAAAATTTGACTTCTATACAATTATGTTCAACAAAAAATGTATCGAAAAATTTGTAATTAAATTGTTGTTTTAATAAGAGTTTGTACTTAGAACCACGTTGCGAGATTCACATCATGTAACATATGGCAACAATATAATAACGATCACACATTACATTTTTCTTAATCTTATATTTGAATTATATACGATTATGTTTAACATTAAACTCATAATAAAAATTTGTATTAAATAATTTTTCAAATCAAAATTTGTATTCAGCACCACATTGCGACGTACCAATAGCCACGTTGCGAGATTCACATTTTGTAACATATGGGAACAATATAATGAGAATTACGCATTAAGTTTTATTTTTAATCTTACATTTGACTTTTATCCAATCATGTTCGACATAAAATTATGATAAAAACTTATATTAACAAAAATTTTTTTAAATGAATTTTTATTCAGTGCTACGTTGCAAGATTCAAGTCTTGTAACATATGGCATCAAAATAATTACATTGTTCTCAATCTTATATTTCATTTCTATAAGTTTATGTTTAACAAGAAATTTAGAATAAAAACTTTTATTACATAATTTTTCAAATCAAAATTTGTATTTAGTACCACGTTGCGAGATTCAACTATTGTAACATAAAATTTATATGAAAATTTGTATTTAAAATATTGTTTTAATGAAAATTGGTACTTAGTGCCACTTTGTGGGAATTGAATCTTATAACACATGGCAAAGAAAAAATTATTCTTTCACATTAAATTATTTCCCATCTTGAATTTGACTTCTACACAATTATGTTCTACTTAGCATTTATAATAAAAAGGTGGAGTATACACTGCCGTCGTCGGCAAAGAACGGTCTTACCGGGGCCCTTCCTCAAGCATAACCGATTATTCATTTGAATTACGAAAATTGTTCATAATTATAACGACATGTTGCGAAAGGATGTGAGATTATCCAACATGATTACAGTGATCAGCAACAATGGTGCATTCCTGAACACAAGAGTACTTAGAAAGGGTTGGTGGTTTGACTAACAATATTTTTGTGGTCAGTAACAGGGGTGCATTTCCGCACTGAAAAGACGTAAGAAAAGGGTGGGATTTGCCAACATTATTTATGTGGTCAGTAATAGGTGTACAATCCCGTTCGCTGTGAGTCATTGGAAAGGGTTGGGGGTTTGCCTAAAATTGTTTATGTGATCATTAACAGGGGTGCATTCCCGACCTGAGGAGGCGTTGGAAAGGGATGGGTGTTTAAGCTACATTATATCTGTAGTCAGTAAGAGGAATAGATTTCCGACCCCGCAAGAGACGTTGAAGAGGGGTGAGCATTTGACCAACATTATTTCTCTGAACAGTAACAGGGGTGATTTCCCGCCCCAAAAGAAACGTTGGAAAGGGGTTGGACTCTACGAAGATTATTTCTGTGATCAGCAACAGGGCTGCTTTCCCGCAATGAAGAGATCTTGGACAGGGGTATGGGTTTAACCAACATTATTTCTGTTTTTCGTAAAAAGGGTGCATTCTTGACCACAAGAGACGTCGGAAAGGGGTGATGGTTTAACCAATATTATTTCTGTGACCAACAACAGGGGTGCATTGCCGCCAATCAAGATACGTTGGAAAGAGGTTGGATAAGACCAACAATATTTTCGTGATCAGTAACAGGGTTTTAATTATGACCCCAATATGATTTGGAAAGGGATAGGCTTCAAGCAAAGGGCCCCAAAGGGAAGTTCGAAATTAGTGGGTTCTAACCAACATTATTTCTGTGAACAGTAACCGGGGTGCATCTCCGCCCCCAAATAGAAGTTGTGAGACTCTAATCTTGTAACATATGAAAACCCAAACAATGACGAACACACAATAAATAATTTTTCATCTGAAATTTGACTTCTATACAATTATGTTCAGCCTAAAATTCATAATTAAGAATTTATATATCAAACATTTCGAAATAAAAATTTTCATTTTTCACTAGCAGGCCGGGTTCAAATCTTATAACATATAGGAATCAAAATATTATGATTAACGAGATGTTCTAATAAGATAGGTTATGTACCTAATTTGATCTATTTTCATATATTATTGGAAATTATTTGTACTTCAGTTGAATTCTCTAAAATAACTTGAGTTCTTGAAATTCTCTGTGTCCTTGAGAGAAATTTCAGTTGCCTAGAATGATTTTAAACTCGTTCGGATTCTTTTCAACTCTGTTAACTTTCTGATATTCTTCTGAACTCTTCTCCATCCGCTGCAATATTCTGTATTTTTTGGAATTCCAGTCAAAATCATCTGAAATTTTCAAAGTTCTTTAAATTTGTGAAATATTTCGAATTAAAGGACTTCCTCAAATTTGAGAAATTCCGTCAAGTCTTGGAATTCCTTCAAATTGTGGTATTTGTGAAAATTATAAAATTCGTGGGCTTTGTTGAATTCAGGGGATTTGGTTGATTCGAAGAATTCGTGGAATTTGTACAGTTATTGAATTCATAGAATTTCGAGAATTCAGACAATGTGAAGGAAGCAGTGTTTTCTTCAATTGTTTTTTCAGTTATGTAAAAGTAAAAGTAAAGTGAGAAAGTTACATAAACGAACCCTTGCATAAATCAAAATTTCGATATCTGTGAAGGAATATGCAAAAAGGTTTCCCTGCGCCCAAGTGCTTATATAATTACCAACAGTTATTTTTCGAGTGTACATAAATTTCACGAATATTTTTTTTTACAGTAATCTACGCAGCAGATGACCGTTCAGAGTATAGAATGGTTGTTGCTAGAGAAAAGGGAACTCTCTATCCTTTTGGTATTCCTCCTCCAGCCTCGGTTACTATACAAAAACAAATAGGAGGCAAGCTTGCACGCAACGATGTCGTTATGGGAGATGTATTGGAACGTGTTCCTCCTGGAGGACCTCTTCCTGACCTACATAATTATTCATATGGCACAGCTCTTGTTAGGATCGATGATGAAAATGTTTTCTTTGTACGTCTGCGATATGGCAATAACTATGTGGACCATGGGCATAATTGGGGTGATGCAACATACATCTGTGTAATACAAATCCCTACTCACGGTCCTATGTCATTAAAACTTTCGCCTGCAACTGCAGAAAGTTACGTACATTCAAGAAAACCTCACGTTCAATTCGTAAACCATAAAGACGTTTTCTTTGCGGGAGAGATACAATTTCGCGCTCGCGTTGAAAGAATAGCATGAATAAAGCATCAATCGAACTTGAAAGTCGTTGAAATTTTTATTATTTATTATTTTTAGAAGGCGTGTTGTTCAATAATATTTCACAATACAAATTTTGAAACAATAGTAAATAAAAAGAAGTTTCAAAACAGTATTTCATTTTTCATTCTCTCAATTTCAATCTACATGTATCGACGTACGTATTTGCGAAAATTTCCTCTAATACTTTACAAAAAAAAAACAATCCAAAACGAATTGGTGAACACAAACTTTGCATACAGAACAAGAAATGGGTGGTGAAATTCAAAAATCAATCATTGATTTGTATTCTCTGGGTAATTGTTTAAAAAAAGGTTTACGGTCAATTCAAAACAGCTAATATTGACAATTCTTAACAAAACGAACAAATAAATAAAAATGCCTTTATTTTTTCGTGAATTCGAACAAATTTGGGGAGCATAAGCATGAAAATTCAACAACAAAAATTTGGTCCAAAATAACGTATCACGTTTTCTTGGCGATGGTTCTGATAGCTTGCGACGCACGGTTCAGCGAAACGAGATACTGGAATTTAAAAAGTTCCGGACTTAGTATTTCTTAACCGATTTTAAACTCTTTCTTTAAATTGGAGTTTATGAGCAGCCAAAACCATTAGTATTAACTTTTTACATATCCACTGTACATACTTTGCTCTGTTTTGTGTGAATAGGTCAAAAAACAAGATTTAAAAATTAACGTCATTACATTTTGAACCGGTAACGATAAAAGTAACTGGCTTATTTCAAAAAGTCATTTGCTTATCACTGAAAAAAGCTCCTTTTCAATTCAAACTTTCTTGCTTCCTTATAGTAGTTCCGTAAATGTTACCTTTTAAGTATAAATTTTGTATGTATACGATCTACCCAATTCTTGGATTTAAAACAATTTCGTTTGAGTGAAAAATCTTTTTTTTTTTACTATTTGTGACAAAACATGAGTCATGAGCTAAAATAAGTTGATTAAGGTCATAATTTTTTTTTCTCACGCAAAAGATACCAAAAGAATTACGTCAACATTTTGTGACATATGGGAATGACGTATTTAGTATACCTCTACACTAAATGAGTATGAATGTGTGCTGTCATAGTTTGAATTAACCTAAACTAACTTAGCGTGAAACGTAATCATACGAGAAAAGCAGGTATGTTCTTTCGGTGTAGAAATTTTCATTTAGTGCCACGTTGCCGAATTCAAATCTTTATATGTACATGAGAATGAAAAAATGACCATCAATCATTACATTACGTCAAATCTCACATTCGGCTAACATATGGGAATGAAAGAATGACGAATAATAAAAACATTATTTTTGTTCTTCAATTTGGCTTTTATGAAATTATATCCAAAGTAAAATTTACAGTAAAGAATTCTATTGACAAAATTTCCGGCTATTGCCCGGTTGCCGTATTCAAATTTTGTAACATACGGCAATGAGTTTTTTATATATCCAAAATAAAAAGTCATTTTTAAATACAATTTTCGGCAAGTAAATCCGTCGTCATTCGCGGTGAGCCTCAATCAACTTTAAATTCAATTACTCAACGCTCTTCAAGGTAATTATAGCGTATTTGGAAAAGAAATTTAATAGAAGCATAGATTGAATTTGACTTTTGTTGAAAAATCAGAATTCATCGTTTTCTGTTGCAAATTAGACGACTTTATTTGAATTTGAACACCTCATTCAGAAGTGGTTCTATTCTCTCAATCTCTCTTTTGACTTTTCTAATAGTAAAAGTTAAATTAGTGATTTCTAATTTCAAGATTTCAATTTCAAAATACATAAAAGTTTTGTTAAAATGTCCCTCACATTCAGGGTTATTAAGAATAATATGATGTTTGTAAATTAATAATATGTGCAGGCAGATATCCTTGTGAAAATACATTTTACCTGATGAAAAATAGAATTTTACATAGAGATAGGTTTTTTAAACAGGAGGAGTTATTGAAGGTTTATAATTATTTTTTTGATAGTCTACTTACGAGCAGTTGAAACCCAATTTCAAATACTACAATTCAAAATAATACCCAATTAGATCTTGATTAACTGATTTATTTAACGTTTATTAATGAACTTGCAAGATACTTCAGAAAAAACTTTCCTAGAATTTGATATTTCAATAACTTTTGAATATGAAAAGAGCCTTTTTAGTGTTTCACTAAAAATAAAGATAAAACTGAAACTGAACTGAAAACGGACATCATCTGAGTCAAAATAAGTCAAGTGGGCACCCTATTTTCCACTTTTTCGTCAGATCAAAACCTATATGTATGAATATATAGTACTCACCATTAAAAAACATCTCCAAAAATTGTTTTTTGAATTCTCATCGCCGCCAAGAAATGTCGAAGAAGGTTGCGGTTTAACTAAGATTATTTCTGTGATCAATAACAGAGGTGCACTCTCGCCCCCCAAAAGATGTTAGACAGAATTGGGGTTTAACCAACATTATTTCTGAGAACTGTAACAGAGGTGCGTTCCCGCCCTAAAAAGACTTCGAAAAGGGGTGTAGGGGTTTAACCAATATTATTTCTATCTTCAGTAACAGGGGTGCATTTCCGCCCCCAAAGATCCGTTGGAAAGAAATCCTTTTTACATTATTTTTAATCCACTCTCATGTGGGAACTCAAGAATGTGAGTACAGACACCCTACATTGATCACAACCACAGTGGCACTAACGAGCTTATGCAGAACAATTTGAGCAATCATTCTTGGTCTGTTAAATCATGTATAACCATCTCCGCTTGGATTTTCAAACCATTATCATATGGGAGCTTATTCTATGAGGCTGAGGAGAATTTGAAAACGAACAAACCACACATCAATTCTCGACAATGAAAATCATAAAAAGCTTAGGAATTAGTAAAATTCCCAGCATGAAACCATTAATTTTCCGGCTCGAGAATCAAAAAGCATTGAAAGATAGAGCATTTATTTCTGACAATTAATAGGCACGCTTTGAAAAGGCCTGTAAAATAACTCAAATGAAGTCTTAAAAGTTCAGAAAATAAGACAAAATTGTGCAATGGCTAATATTGCACTACAATTTGCAAAACATGGAGTCCTATTTGTAGAATCATCAAATAATTGGGCTCTCAGTCCTTCTTAGAAGAAGGGAAAATTGATTAGCAATTAGCTTGCCCTCACGCACACTAAACATGAATCAGGAGCGACCAAATTGATCCAAGAAAAGAGACGATTCGGTATGAAAATAAATAGTTAGAGAGGTAAAGATGAAAATTGACGGGGAACAAGCAATTAGGAAAGTAAAATAGCGATTTTAAGTATAGTGAGTATTCAACGCAATTCAGTTCTTGCTCCAGTGAAACCATTCTTCCCTGTGTGAAATTTTGAATCTAAAGGTAACGATATCAAAATGAAAGCCTTTAAATTAAGAGCAATTCTAGACACTGGGTATGGGGACAATTATATTTCCGAAGAATTTCTGACCAAAAGTTATTTCAAGTTTCATGGGATGAGATCAGCAAAAAATGAGGTTAATTTAATGTCAATTAGAAACCAAAAATTACGGATAAAGTTTCTTTTTATATTTTTGTGTCTAATACATCAATTCGCTTTAGTTTTATTGTCCTTCCAGGATTGGTAGCGGCGTGCATACTCGGCACCAATTTCCTGATTAGGACACAGTGAATAATTAAACGATCCGAATTCTCATGAATTAAATTAAAGAGAGGAGAACTCGATAAAATTTGATTAAGAACATATTATCAGTCATAATAAGGGGAATTTTCTTCATGTATATAGGCGTCAGAAAGATCAATTAAACTAAATGCGCAGAAAAAAATAATGTTACAATGTTGAAAATTATAGTTACAGGTATTTTTATGACCATGTTCATAATCGACGCATCGAAATACATAAGTGTAGGAGGTTTGAGAAATGGTGTGTAGATAATATTTTTCTTAGTAAAAACGTGTTTTTGAAAAGTTTGAACCTTGAAAATTGATTTTTTTTTTTAAATTTGTATAGCCATATTCGTGTTCAGTGCATGAAAAAAAAACCACTACATGCTTACCATCAGAGCCACGTTGCGAGATCTTAAATTTGACTTCTATACAACTATGTTCATAATAAAATTAAAATGAAAAAAAAAATGAATGAAAAAATAATTACTACACACAAAAGTTATCTTAGCCTTAGATTTGGCTTCTATATATTCATGTTCAACTTGAAATTTATAATTAATTATTTGTATTCAAAACATGATTATTTGGAGTTATGTTTATTTCAGTTGAATTTTTTGAATTAAGTGGAGTCCTGAAATTCTTTGTGTTCTTGAAAAAAATTGCAATAGCCTAGAATGATTTTAAACTCGTTCAAATACTTTCAAACTCTGTTAACTTTGTTGAATTCTTCTAAGTTCTCGTTCATCCCCTGAAATATTCTTAATTCCTCTGAATTTCTGTCAAAATCCTCTGAGCTTTTTGAAGTTCTTTGAATTCTATGAATACCCTAAATTCTTAGAATTCCTTTAAATTGTGGAATATGTGAAATCAGCAGGGAAAATGTGTCCACTGTTACTCGGTGTACACAAGAAGACAAAAGAAATATCTACAAAATCATTGCATAGAATGAGTTAAGAATGAGATGATACAGATTTTTTTAATCTTATAAAATTCATTATTCGTGGTTTTTATTTGAGAGAGTGTTCAAATAAAAATGTCTTATAAAAATGTCTTATAGCGACAATTGATATAGACACTTATTTAAGTTTAATCAACCCATTTTGGCCTCCTGTAAAGGTGCTCGTCAAGGTGGGCGGATACAGAAGTACATTCTCCGAAAGCACTAATTGCCTTATACAATATGATATAGATTTCATTGACACGCAGTAAAAAAACTTAATTGCTAAGAATCAAATTTATCGTACGTCAGGCAGTACTACGCGCAGTGAGACAGACTCTTCTTGCGTCTATGAGTTTGCATCTTTACTTCCTTCACTAGATTCTTCAATTCTAACCTTATTTTGGTTTCAAGCTCATTAGGTTCATTTTTAGCCTCGTTTATCACTAAATGTATTCTCCGAGGAAATTCACTTTCACCATCTGGTTCAAGTTCCTCAATTGGGTGCAGAATTTCTGGATCATTTCCTTCATCTGATATAGACATGATGCCTTCATAAGCTTCTAGGTCTTTTTCTGTTCTTCCTAGTTTTCCCCATTCTCAGTGGGATTCCGAAAATTCATTAGATTGTAAGAATAAGTTTTTAGGATCTTCTCTAATCCATTCTAAACTATCAGGTTTATTTTCCTTCTACGGCGATTTTCTTTTCAAAAGATTCCTGAAAATATTCTGCGCCATTATGCACTTTTATGTGCTCTGTGAGACGGAAAGGCTGCTAGGGGTATATTCAAACTAGCTAAGACACTTTGATGTTTTCGTAGTATGGAAGTTACTGGCACATTGGATTCGTTTGCTTAATCTTTTGAATCGGTGCGTCGAAGCAGACGTTTACGTATACCACTTTCGTTTAAGTCGCTATCAGGTTTTGAAGTAACATCTGTGCGCTGTCGTCCTTGGACTTGGAAGTTGATCGTTGGGTTCCTGAGGTGGAGTTTTTAAAGTAACGGTTTCGGCTGATAGTCCTTTTTTTATTACCGCGGGTCATATTGAAGATCTGGCTCTCCTTTTCCTTCTCATTTTCGCTTTTTCTAAAGAACTTTCTGAAATAAGATTTCTAGAAAGTGCGAATTCAATTTTTATGGTTCACATTGAAAGTTGTACTCGCAATCCCTTAACCTTGAACACCAGCAAAGAAATCTTCATCCCGGATATTTTTCCGAAATTATCCATTTTAATTGTTCATGTTCACTAACAAGTGCAAATTCTTTTCCACGAATATAAGGCCAATATTGATAAACTGCGCACAAAACAGAGATACATTATTTCTCAGCAGTCAAATAATTACATTCAGCACTGTTCAATACATGAGAATAATATTATATAGAAAGATCTTTACGTTCCTTGTTTGGCTCAGCGCAGAGCCAGCTGCATAACATAATGCTTTAGTAGTTACAGTGAACCGTAAAGATCTGATGAAGAAAGGCGGAGGAAATGAAAACACAAGAATAGTATATGTATTGTGCATCGATTGGGAAAAGTAGGCAATCCCAGACGAGTGTCGAATCGCCGTCTCTCACAAGGAACACATAAAACTTTGTCCAACACTCGCAATGAAAATGCGGCTAAAGGAGTCCTCGAGAGACGAGCCTCCGAAGTCGCATTTCCATCACGGTTGTTGGGCAAAATAAATAGAAAGTTACGTGAAAGAAGAAGAGAAAGAGATATCGACAATAGGACAAAATTATAATGCAGCAATACAAAAAAGGGTAGTTTATGCATGGACATGGAATATAATGTAAGAAATTCAAAAGATCAGAAGCTTGCTAGAGAGGGAAAAGAAATATTAGATATGGTAATCGAAAAGGGTTGTTATATACCTGATGGTGAGGAAACAGGAGATGTATGATTCTGAAAAATTCCGATAAATTTGGATTCATTCGGATTCATTCGGATTGACCAGATTTATTCGTATTGAAAGTTCGGATTCATTTTGATCAATTCAAATTGAATGGGTTCATTGGGATTCATTCGAATTAAAGTTTCGGATTGATTTCGAATATTTTTCGGATTAGTTTGGATTGAAAACTTTCTTCGGCTCGGATCAGAATGAATTTCAATCCAAAGCTTTCGCTAGGGTCCTTTTCAAGTGTTTGCCATCACTGTTACTACAGAACTCTATCCTACGTTTGAAGCTAATATAGAAGTGCTGTGTTGTGGTTTCACCAAGATCTTGAACAGCATCCCTCATTGCGTCTTCCAACTCTTCCACCGTTTTCGGATGCTTTCTCTATCATTTTTCATTCAGGAAACCCTACAGGCGAAAATCACAGGGATTGAAGTTAGGACTGTAAGGTGGCCATTCCATACGCCCATCTGCAAACTAAGGTTAACCTAAACCTAACACACGAGTACCGTAAACTAAGAAAAGTATTTCAAATACTTTTTTCGGGTGTGAGGACTTGCTTTCGACGAAATGCGGCGACTCTGTTCCCCAAAAGCGAAAATTTTATCTGTTTACAAAGCCACCTAAGAAGAAATGAGCTGCGGCTAAGAAGATAATATGCTGAGCCTGTATCTTCTTGAATTCAAAACGACTATGAAGTTTTTGGCAAAATTCCATAGGCCGAACCATTGCTTCCACATTTAGAAGTTGATGTACAGAAAGTGTATAGGGATGTAAGTTCAAAACACTTTC
Organism: Andricus grossulariae; assembly: GCA_011634705.1. Taxonomy (NCBI): domain Eukaryota; kingdom Metazoa; phylum Arthropoda; class Insecta; order Hymenoptera; family Cynipidae; genus Andricus; species Andricus grossulariae. Next base: position 20,616 of record JAABKJ010002222.1, read on the forward strand.
AATATTCGCTCAAGTGAAGTTTTTGACACTTTCTAGATTTGCGAAGCTTTCCAAAGAGAATCATTTGGATATTTCTTGAAATTTTCTGCAGTTTTTCGGACAATCTCATCTGCCGTTACAGCATGCGAAGGTCCAGGATGCTCAAATCTCCTATCGTCAATTGCACCGTATTGATCTGATCTCTCAATTACTCCAAAAATACCCATGAATTACAAAAAGAACGGGTAAATTAAAAACAAAAAGACGAAAATTTTTGTTCAGTTATATAAGTTATTTCACTCAGAATGGATTTCTCTCAATGCTGCAGTAGTTTATTTTCCTCTTCAAAATATGATTTGAGGAGACAAATTTTTTATTTATCGGTTGGGTTTTCCATTGCACTGTACTAACTCGCGAGAGACTGAAGCATGATCGAAATTCGCAGAGTCTGCACTTCAACCATATGTTATACCTTAGCCTGCACTGCTACCTTACGGAATACAGCAAAATTTAATTTGGTCACATGCTATGCGACACCCTGTACATTCAGTTTGTTATAAACTGAGAGTGAAAGTAAAGGAAGCGGGGATAATGAAAAGATGAAGGTCAGTAGGGGAAATTATAAAATTCGAACAAAATTTGATGCGATAGTGAATAAAGAACGAAAAAAAGAAGCGAGAAAAGAATTTAAAGACTGGAAGAAAGGA
>JAABKJ010002223.1:0-28528 GCA_011634705.1 Andricus grossulariae
GCGTTTCTTAGTGCTTCTTATTTATTATCCCAAATTTTCAACTCGATGTGACTATTCGTGTGAAAATAAGTTTACAATGAAAAAAAGTGTCGGAAAGGTAGGAATCCGGTGACGTGACCCACTCGTCACATGGCCTTAAATCTTTGAGCATCCCTTAAAATCGATTGAAATATTTGGAAAACGTAAAAATCCATTAAAACCAATATAAATTATTTGAAAGGCCTTAAATATAATCTGATTTTAACTTAATCATTAACTTTTTATAAAAAATAACGTTCAAATCCCTAGAAATTTTTGAAATCCTTTGAAATCCTTGGAGATTTAATAAAATTCTTGAATCTTGTGAAGTTCACTGAAATACCTTAAAATCCCTTGAATCATTGGAATAGCTAGGAATCTCTTAAATTTTAATTTAATTTAATTTTCAAAATTCATTAGAAATCCCGTGAAATCTTTGTAAACCCTGCAAAATTCTCTGAAATCCCTTGACATAGTTGAAAAACGTAAAAATCCACTAAGATCCTTTGAAATGTTTAAAAATTCCTTTAAATCGCTGGAAATATTCAGAAATCCCATAAAATCCTGTTAAAAGCCTTACAATGCGTGCAAATCCCTCGAAATTTGTTGAAATCCTTTGGAATCCCTTAAAACCTCCTAATATGTTTGCAAATCTTTAAAATTCGGTGAAATTCTTATGAAATCTGACGAAACTTATTAAAATCTGTTGAAGTTCTCTGGAATTCAAATTAAATTAAACCTATTCATTACAAAGTTCTCTAAAAAACAAAAACGCTTCAATTCCTATAAATTTTTAAAATCCGTTAATCCTGTGAAATTCCCCCAAAAAAAAACATTAAAATCCCTTGAAATCTTTGAAATCGCTAGGAATCTTTCAAATATAATTTAATTTATTTTCCAAAGTTCACTAGAAATATCTTGAAACCTTTGGAAATCCTAAAAAATTCTTTGAAATCCATGGAAATTTTTTAAATCTCTTGAAATCCTTTAGAATTCCTTAAAATATCTAGACTCCATCGAAATGTCTTGAAATTCCTTGAAATGCGTGGACATATTTTTAAATCACTTGAAAACTGATGAATTTATTTAAAATTGGTTTAAATATTTGGAAAACCCTTGAAATCCGTGAAATTCCCTCCAAATTGTTTGAAATCCTTATGTCTGGAAATCTTTAAAATGCCGTGAAATTTGTATGACATCTTACCAAGTCGCTTAAAATCCATAGAAATTCTCTAGAATTTCTCGAAATTCCTTAAAATTTGTCGAAATATTAAGTTATAAAAATATATGAATCATTTTCTTTTACTTTCTCTATTTTTTTACATGAACTCTTTCAATATTTTAACATTCTATAATTTTATACAGATTTTCTTACAAAGATTCTCTGTAATGATTTTTCTAGAAACGCGAAAAAATTATAAGAAATTCATTATAGGAAAATCATTATAGATATAGGCCTATACTGAATTTCCTATATTTTTTGTTAAGGGGGGATTACAAGGTATTGTAAAAGGTTGCATGGGATTGCAAAGGATTGCATGGCTGACGAAATTGCTTAAAATCCATGGAAGTTCTCTGGAATTTAAAAGAAATTAAACCTATTCATTAAAGTTCTCTCAAAAACAAAAACGTTTAAGTCCCTATAAATCTTTTAAATCCTTTTACCTTATAAAAATCCTTAAAATCCCTTAAAATCGCTAGGAATCCTTTAAATTTAATTTATTTTCCAAAGTTCACTAGAAATATCTTGAAAACTTTGTACATCCTACAAAATTCCTTGAAATCCCTTGAAATTTTTTTAATCTCACGAAATCCTTTGGAATTTCGTAAAATCTCCGGAAATGTTTGGAAATATTTAAAATCCTCTAAATTCTATCGAAATGTTTCGAAATTCCTTGAAATCCGTGGAAATATTAAAAATTAGAAGAAATTCATTATAGAAAAATCATCATAGACGTATACTGAATTTCCTCTATTTTTTCGTAAGGGGGAATTATAAGGTATTGTAAAATATTGCATGGGATTGCAGAAAGAGTGTACACCAGATTGCAGGAGTAATCAACCCCTCGTGTTTTGTCAATCCGTGAAATAATCTACTGGTGTCGATAGAAAGCTTACAATATTTTTTCCGTGTTAGCAAATGTGAAACGTAATGTATAAAAAACCAGAGAAGAAAAAATTAATTCAAAAGGATTTGATTTTTTATTTCTTTCCTATTTTTGTTAACGTCTTCAAACCTGTTCAGATTTAAATTATGAAGATTTAAACCTATAACTCTGAACTTGATGTATGTCGTTTGTACATGGTTTAGATGTTTTGTGATTTTTATGGGAATGGTATCAAAGAATACAATTGGTTATAGACTCGTCTTCTTCGATCGAAAAAGTGGAGCCCACCTTTCAGATCGAAGCTTGGTCCCCCATTCTACCTTGGGTCCTTGGCTACAATAAAGCAGAAGAAAGAAGAACCACTTCTCAGAATCGCACCATCAGATATGCGTCTAGACTAAGGTGGCGCCACAGGACTCTGGTGGACAGAGTGTTAACTGTGGCCCTTATTTCTCAAAGAAACCTGCAGACTTTCAAGTTTTACATTTACACCATAAGAATTCTGTAATCCTTAATATAAACATTAGCAGAAAAAATATTACTTTTATCTTTAAGGGTAGCCCAGACCTTACCATAACTTTAACAATATTACCTACAAATTTGTTAAGTTAAGACTCAATTGCAAATTTATGATGAGATAAATAAACGCTAGCGCAGAGAAAAATATAAAGATTCATAGAATTTCTTTTTGAATCCTTGAGAGTGATTGCCAAAAAGTCGACAACTTTAAGTCCCAGTTATGTTTCACTTTTCCTTTTAATAATACATCTTTTCTAAAATAATCTCAGTAAAATACGCATATAAAAGCACAATTGAGTAAAGTTTCAACATTTTCGAAGAATTCGTTTAGAGATTATACATAAAAAGTACGCAAAATATCATGTCACGCACCTGTCCCAACCTACACATTTAAAACGAAAAATGGCTAATAATAGCTTACGCGCTTGGGTTACACTTGATTAAAAATAATATTGTACATCGTTTGAAAAATTGTTTGTTTTCCAAAATCTCATTTTCTAAAATGGTCAAGTTTTTGGCAATCACCCTTAACCAATTTAAAACAAGGGACTGACTAGTAGATCGGAATTGTCCGTAAAGTTTAACCCCGAACGAGCTGTAAAAAGGGTTTGTCATACGGAAAATTCCGTAACGGTATACAGTTCGATTAAAGTATTCTATTTTATACATTTTAGTTATTTGAAATTCTCAATTTCGCATGCTTTATTGAAATGCCTGAATAATGAAAAATAGTATAAAGAAAAACTTCACGTGGAAGAATTTCGAACGTTTCAATTGTAAAGAAGTTTCGATTTAAATTTCTAAGCTTAAAAATAAACTTGTATAATTTAAAAAAGTTTTAAATTGGAAAAAGTTCATTCCTGATATTTTACGCTTGTAATTGGTAGAATGATTCTTTTAATTACACGGTTTTATTGAGCCTATTTTTTCCCACAATACCCTATGTCTAAATTATTTTTACTTTAATCGGTATCAAAATAAATCCCATTAAATTTGAGTAAGTTTCACCCTGCAGCGTATCCCTTACCATATTTTTTTCGTATTTATGTCGATAGATTTTCAAAAGGAATGCTCAATATAATATTATCAATATACGTATAACTTCTGAAGTTATTTCGCAATTCAAAAATAAAGTTTTTTTTTCTGTTTTTATTTTTAATTACGGATATTTTATACCACTTTTTAATGTCCCCGAGTTCTTATGTCATCCGGTAACAAAACAGTTTTTCATTAATTTCATGATTTAAGAGTTTAATTTTTTCATTTAAGTTGATTAACATTTGAAAATTATTGAATATACTTCAAGATGTAAAAATTTAATTACACGGTTCCATCCGGTAACACGGGTTTATTATTAGAGGAAGAATATTTTAGGAGTTATTTTATGAAGAAAACATCATTATAATCATGTATTTCTTACTTGCATAACAAGCGATTGATATGTTATTCGCACGTAAAAATATACTTCATAATTATAATTTTTTTTTTGGATAACCTTGTCATCCGATAACCCAAATTTATTTTCATTGATTAAAGTTAGTTGTAATATATATGATTAAGCCATTTCCTTTCGGGGTAGGCGTGAATTGCTCGGTTAGAAAGTAGTAGTGTGTGGATTTTTGTGTAGGTATAGGGTAGATAGGTATATAGGTGTAAGGGATAAATATTTTAGATTGATCTATAATTCTCGTGATATTTATTTAAATGACACGTTCGTTCCGAAACACTGCTCCGACCCAGGTTGCTGATCAATCTCTCTAGCGATCACCCCACGTGGAGAGCCCCACAAAGTTGTTATGAGTGGTTCTCCAATTAGGCCCATTAGTATCCAAGGTCTTTGTTTCAGGTGTGGCAGTACTTTCATCGAAACTTACCAGAAATTTCTTTAGATTAACCAAAAAATTTTGTAAAGTTCCCAAAAAAAACTTTATCAAAATGACTGCAAAGTTCCCGGGAGTTCATAGAAATTATTTATGTTTTTTTGTCAATGGAATTACGGTTTTTGACTTACGTAGTCTAAACCAGAATGGTTTTAAATTCTAGCTGTGAAAAAATTCCTCTCTAGCTCCGCTGGGATAAGTAAAATTTTCCGTATCCTGTTCGTATGCCTGCGGAGCTAGAAAGAAATTTTTTTCACAGCTAAAAATTAAAACCATTCTGGTATAGACTATGCACATCAAAGACAGACATTCTATTAACAAAAAACAATAACACTACGCTAGTCAACAAAAAACTGATCAAAATTCAATTATTTATTAATATTCGTATAAAGCAACACCAAATAATCAATGATTATTATTAATACTTTAGAAGTTGAACTAAATTTACTAATAAGAATACTTTGGTTTTTGATACACTTTTTATGCGCGCGATATATTCATTACTCGAACACGTCTATCATATATAGCCATCTAATCTGAAATTATCGGTTTGAACAAATCGCCCAAATTTGAAAAATAAATCGCTCACCACATGTATTTTCGGCGATTTCCTCAATTTTTGTTGTAGCCGGAAGGTAACAACGAGTTGCTTTATATCGACCATTGGTGTCCGACGAGATATGCTATTTTTCAAAGAAAATGAAACAATAAGTATTTTTCCTGTCTGGTTGAAAACTTTGCTGCTGAAATTATGACTATTTTAACCCTATATTATAGAATGTAGGTGCAAAAACATAAATCACCATATACTTCATGTTTAGTTGGGTGATCCAAAAATGCATTGGAAAATAAATCTATTTTTTTAAATGAAGTTTAACACGTATTTCCCATAAGAAAAAAATACTTTTTTGCGAGTTTTTGGAGCTAATTATGATTTTTTTGCGTTTTCTTGCAAATTATTTCTAATACATAAAATAGTACTTTATACTGCTAATTAGATATTCGCATAAATTTGTTCAACAATTTTTTGTTTTTAGCAATTTTCTCTTTGAATAGAGATAGAAGGTCGCGGTTTATTCTGAATTTTTCAACTATTTGTCTATTTTTTACTTGCAGTGACTTGATAATTAATTAAACTTAACAAAAAATAATTGTTTAAACAAATTATTATTGGTTAGAACTATCTTCTCCTATAGTAATGATAGATAGTTGCGGTTTTTTCTGAAATTTATAACTTTTTGTCCACTTTTCACTTAGTGAGGTAATAATTAATGCAAGTTAACAAAAATAGTTGTTTAAACAATTTATCATTGTTTATAACTATCTTCTCTTAGATAAGTGCTAGAAAATTGCGGTTTGTCCCCGAAATGTTTAACTTTGCTTTGCCTTCTTAGTTATGAACAAATAATAAATAAACATTGGAGAGAATCATAATTCAAAGAATCTCTTTATAGTTTGTGAATATATTTTTGTGAAATAAAACAGATATTTGAAACATGCTTCGAATTTTCTACATGGTTCCCAGGGATTCCCCAGGGAACCTCCAGGGTAGAAGGGGGGGGGGGCTAATATTAAAATATGTGAAATACCACATTTTTCTTTTACTCATTGCAATAAACTTCTTGTTATAATTCAAAACAAAAATTTTACAAGTCATTCATAGACCTAGTCCTTCCACCTACTCCTAATTATTCCATTCCTTGTTTTTGTCTCTTGTGTGAGATAGCTTTTTTGTTTAAATAAATTTTTTTCAAACATTGGAAAGAAAGGGAAAACAATTCACTTAAAACAATACAATATTATTTGAAAAATGATTCTTGCTGAGGTTCAATAATTATTTGTTCATAACTAAAAAGATAAAGCAAACCAAAAGATTTCAGAAAAAAGCAACTTTCTAGCATTACTCTGAGGAAAGATTGTTATAATCAACAAGCAATTGTTTAAATAAGCATTTTTCTTTACTTGCATTAATTATTAACTCACTAAGTGAAAAGTTGACAAAAAGTTAAAGAGTTCAGAAAAAACCGCATGTTCTTAGCACTTATCTAAGAGAATATAGTTATAAACATAGATAAATTGTTTAAACAACTATCTTTGTTAACTTGCATTATTTATTACTTTACTAAGTAAAAAGTGGGTAAAAAGTAAAACATTTCAGAAGAAACCGCAACTATCTACCATTAATAAAGAACAAGATAGTTATAAACAATAATAATTTATTCAAATAATTATTTTTGTTGAGTTGAATTAATTATTAACTCAATCTAATTAATTATTTACCTCACTCTAATTGGAAATTTGACAAAAAGTGAATATTTAAAAAAAAATGAAATTTTCTAGAATTACTCTAAGAATTAATATTCTAAGAGAATATTATTAACAATAATAAATTGTTTGAACAATTATGTTTGTTAACATGAATGAAGTATTAACTCACTCTAGTTGGAAATTGGGCAAAAAGAAGATAATTTTTTTTAAAACCGCGACTTTCTATCTCTATTCTAAAAATGAATTGCTCAAACAATTTAGTACTATTTTAGGTAATAAAAACAATTTGAGTTTACAGAACCACAAAAAAATCATAATTAGCGCCAAAAATTGGCAAAACCTATTTTTTCACTCATGGGGTTTTTTGGAAACCCATAAAACAGACTTATGGGGGTGATATTTAAAAAGTTTTCATTGGCATTCTATAGCTAATTTTTTTCAAAAAAAAAAAAATGGATTTATTTCTGTGTAGATTCAAACAAGTTTCCGGGCGGTATGCATGGAAATTCGAAACATTTTTTTGGACCACCCTCAAGTTTAGCGAAATATCGGGGATCAAAGCAGATAGAAGTTGGTAAACACTGATGTATCGAACATTTTCCAATTGAATTTTATTGGGTAAAAATCAAAGAAAATAAAGTTTGCAACTAATAGATTTGAAAGCAAATTTCATATAAGTTTTACAATGGTTATAACCATTTATAAAAATTATATATCTTTTCTATAGTTTATATTAATTACAAATTAAAAGTCAGAATATTTAAAACCATGTATCCTCAGATATTGATAAGATGCATATTGAAAGATAGCTTAAACAAATATTTAATTGCAACACTCGAGAGGAATCTGAATTCAGAGTCTAACCCGGCCGCTTCAACTAGCTTCAGAGTTTCTCTTTTTTTAAATTTCATTTCCGAATTCAGATTTCTTGAGTTTTATAATAAATATTTGGTTTCATACCTGAAATCTCGCATCATTTTCTTTCAAGTTTAGAAACTAGAAACTCTAATCTTTCTTTTAATATGCACTTCATCAAAATCTGAGCATACATGTCTTGAGATATTCTAAATTTTTAGTTTTTTTAAAGTATAAAAATGACATATTTTTGTGAGAAATGGTTATAACCGGCGTGAAGCTTGTCAAACTTCCTTTAAAATCTGTTAGTTACAATCTTTAATTGCTTCAGTTTTGACGCAGTAACATTTCATTGAAAAATGGTCTACACACTAAAATGTATATACTAAATTCCATTCCCTACAATCCTACAACTCGCGAACTATGTGCAGTATGGCGGTTTATGGTTTTGCACCTACAATATAGTTAACAAATTTATTTATTCGGCAGTGATATGAAATAGAATACCACGCCTGCATTATTTCGAATAATACCACACTTTAAAGAAAAATTTGACAACTTTTCGATACTAATCAACGTCATTCGCTATAGGAGTTAAAAAATAAGGGGGTACTTCCGAATAGCGCGCAAGTTTTTTGAAACTCACTTTCCTTCTGTATTTTTATGCACTGTTTACGAAAATCATAGTGCTTATTGGCGCAAATTTGATTTTCACGGTGAAAACCATGGAAAACCTATAACAGTCATTGCTTTTCAAATTTGTTTCAGCAAATACAGAAAATTTCGGAAAATTTTATAGACAAAAGATGTAGATTCAATCAAAATATACATTTTTGATTTTTAACACTTTTCCACTAGGACTGATAGTTTCTAAAATTATATGAAATTAATGACTAAAATTTGTTAAACTTCATCAAATTTATCACTAATTTTCTCGGGAACTATCAATGGTGGGAAAAACTGCGTGCAATAAAAAGTATGTATCTCAATGAGATACATACTAAAAAACAAAATACATGAGTGTAGAGAATTAAAAAAAGGAGGTGAGCGCTATTCGGAAGTTTATCCAATAATAATTTCAACAAAAATTTTGTATATCAAACCGGCAAAATACATGTCGCTTCATTTTCTTTGAAAAATCCATATATCATGGGCCAACGATTACGTGATTAGAAAATGACTCAGTATGGGAATATTTCGTATTTGGTGACTGTAATAACAAAACATTTTTTTGTCACCTATTTTTCACCCATTTTTAAATAAATTCACCTTTTCAACGAATATATGTATTACACTGACTACTTATAAGACCAGGAATTTGGCATTATTTGGGCCAATAAGAAATACAATTTTTCTTTTTAATCTCTAAGAAAAAAAATCACAAACTTTCAATTTATATCTGACCTTCATTTTTGAAAGTCAAGAAAAGGCGTGAACACATTTCAAAATTATACTGGACAACATTTTTTGATCGACATTAGAAGAGTTACAAATCGCCAAAATAGCTACTATATTCTCAAAAACTAGTCATCGCTTATTTTCAAAATAAAAAAATAAAAATCCCACATTCTAATTCTCAAACAACTTAAAGGGTTTAAATCTAAGCTTTCTTTTTAAATGAAAAAATAAGCCTTTTTTCCAATAAAAATTTTATTTTTTCAAAAAAATGTTTATGATTAATGAAACCGTAGTTAATATTTTTCCACATGAGAAAAAACTTTCACATAAACTACTATCCAGTAGCACAACATTTTGCCCAAGTTTGACTTAGATCTAACCTGGCGGGAGTGATTGCAAGAAAACTACTATAGACGACCAATCAAAATGAACCAAGGCTTTTTAGCTTCAGTTTTGTATTCACTTGTATTTGAACCAAAAATATTCAAGAAAAAAAATTTCTAAACAACTTTTTTAGCAAGTTGATATGATTTTTTTGTGCAAATAGCACATTTTTTCAAACTTGAGAAAAAATTTGTATTTCACAATTTTTTCGAGTTTTTCTTGGTTCACATAGAAGAAAAATATATGAAAATTAGAATTTTCTTTGGTTTTTCATTTCCGACAAAAATTACGTGTTCCATCTTTCCCGCCGATTGCCGACTGCAATTGCACGGTGCTGCACAAATGACACAAATGTGCATAAAAATCAGCTGCGTTTAAATATTTTTCTCTCAAACAAAATTTTTTATAATGTTCAAATATACATTAAAATATTCTAAAAAGTTCTCCAGACTTGCTTATTTTTTTCTGCCCTAAAAAAATCCCCCCAAAAACGCTTTTTTTAGGCCTCCTAAAGCATATTATTATTGCACATATTATTTTAAAAAAATTGAATTGTAAATTGTTTAAACAATCGAAGAAGAATAAAACGATGGTATTTTCTATGGATCACGCGAGTAATTTTGGAAATTTTAAGGATTAAAGTATTTGTCATTTAAAAATTCGAAAGTCACATTCAACAATACTTCGACTTATAATTAATTCTTTTGATCTAGAAAGTATGTCCTCGCTTTACAATTCAGAAATTGTTTGAAAAATTCTTAAAATTAACCAAAATTAGTCAAATATCAAATTCAGAATTTTAAGATGGCGAAAAAAATACGCTTTTAGCTTTAAAAGAATATTGAAACACTCATCAATTGTTTAAAAAAGTAAAAAATAACTTCAATAAAACAGACAGTAGTTCTTAAAATGAATTAAAAAATGACGATCCAGAATATAGCATAATTTTGAAATCCCTAAAAGAAATCAATTGTTTGAACTATTACTAAATTGTTTAATCGTTAATTAAAAAGTATCACAGATTGAATAGTAACGATTTATGTAAAAAAGCAGAAAAAATAACGATGAACAATATGACGTAAAATTCTCATTTTACTATAAAGGAGCTGTTCTAGTATTACATAAGCACTTTCAATGTCAATTTTGCACTCATCCTCCACCCAAGTAAGCAATAAGAACTTCCTACATCTCCCGCCCCACAATATTACGTAAGATTTTCTGGACCCACCCACCCCCATTTTTCTGACAACAGATTATCTTAAATGAAAGGAAAAAACACTGTTATTTCAATTATGCCATTCAATACTTACACGATTCTTACCTCACCGATAAGTTTGTTTGCAACAACTCACGCACTCACGCATTTCGCAAGTTAAAATTTTTGGAAATTAGTTCAAAGGTACTGAAGAACATTACTATGGTCCTAAAGTTCTAGAATTACAAAAAAAATTGTCCAAAAATAAATTTTGTTTGTAGTTCCAGAAACTTGGGACCATAAAAACGTTCCTTAGTTCCTTTTAAATAATTTCCCGAATTTTTAACTGGATATCGCAATTCGTGTGGACGCTTAAGGATTTTTTTTAAATCTCGATAAAAGGGTCTTACGGGGCCTTTTGTCCTAATTATACATTTTCATCTTTAAATACCACATTTTTAGAAATGCAGAAAAATAAACATTTTTCCTTGGGTCCATTAACGCATTTTTCGCACCTTGTGAGAAAAATTCTAAAAAATATATTTTTAGGATCACCCTAGTGGCCTACTGTGAATGGACTGCAGTGACCCAGTGACCTAAGTTGCTTATTGTATGATATTTATTTACGATTATCCTATTTTTGGTTAATGTTCCTAGTACGTAATTTCCGTTTTATAATAATGAATGAATGTCGGTCGAAATTCAAGTGGTAAATTAAAGCGATTGTGAGTTAATTTGATTTGTTAGCGTCAAGAAGGGAGTGTTGAGGAGTATTGTCGTGTTTGAAAATGAAATACGGATACGCGCTAAAGTTGAAGGAAGATAGGATAGGCCTGGTGACCGAGTGGTGGGGGCTTGGAATGCGCGGCGCCTAGGGCTCGTTGGATTCCAGGGCCACACGTGCCCCCTGCTCCTACCCCACCGCAACCGCTACCCATAAACTTTGCCTCCGGGTAGCTGCTTTCGACCACCACGGAACTCATTCATGAGCACTTCCTACCACGATTCCACACGATCATTCTACGACGATGATGCAAGAACCTCAAACGAGTGCTCGATGCTTCCATCTTGCGGCATTTCGTCAAGACTGTAACCAACTCTCTTGATATGGTCATTATAAGCACTACGATATTTAAATTTTTCTTTTTTTATCGGCCTTCTAATTCACTATAGTAATTATGAAAATTTTCGGGACTATTTACTTATCCCTGAAAAATACGTAAATATTGCGATGAAAAATTTCCTCAAGTTTGCCTCACAAGCTTCGCCCAAACTTACGTGTAAGCTTTCGAACCTTGCACTGCAAACTTTAGGCAAGTTTGCTGCAAACTATTGTGCAATCTGGGACACACCCCTTCAAGTTTTCCATATGATTAACTGAGTATGGCGTGACCAGATGGCTTTTGATCGGAAAATCAGGACCTTATACTACTTCTCACCCCCTTCGACCACTTATTTCGCCCACCCCTATTTAAAAAACAGGGTTACTACAAAATACCAAATTCGAAATTCCCTAACTTTCCCTGACTTTTCCCAAAACAATTTTTTATTTTTCCTGACTTTTGTAAATTTTTCTTTTAGGTTAACTTTTCAACCAAAAAGATAAACTTGCAACCAATAAGATTTTTATTTTATACCAAACAAGATCAATTTTTAGCAAAATGCATGAATTTTCAACAAAGTAGGTAAATTTTTAATCAAAGAAATAAATTTTCAACACAAATGAGGAATATTTAACCAAAAACATGATATTTTAAACCAAGAAGATTAATTTTCTATCAAGGAAGACAAATTTTCAACAAAATACATGAATATTTAACTAAACTAGATACGTTTTAAACCCAAAATGAAATAGTTATTTTACATTTAAAAAGGTTAATTTTTAATCATAAAAAACGATTTTTCAACAAAATAGTTCAAATTTCACCAAAAAAAATGAATTGTCAACCAAAAAGATGAATCTGTTCACCATGAAGAATAATATTCAACCACAAAAGATGAATTTCAAACAAAATACACTCGAACTCCAAAGATACGAGAATCTCGGGAATCGGGAACTCCAAGGATACGAGCGTGAAAGGGGCTCCCACTCCTGCGACATTCAGATTTCGGGGGTAATGCGTGAGAACGCACACATGCCTACTGCGCGCATGCGCGCGTATGCAATTCGCAATGAACAAACGTCAAATTCAAAGCAGCACGGATTCGCGCGCGCCTCGCTTTCGACTAGGGTGGGAAAAAATTCCGCTCTCTACTTTGGAGTCGGGACGCTCGTATCTATGGAATGCTCGTATCTTTGGAGCTCATATCTTTGAAGTTCGAGTGTAGTAAAATTTTTAACTACAGAAAGGAATTTTCAAATAAAATGAGGAATCTTTAACCAACAAAATGATATTTTAAACAAATAAGATTAATTTTCTACCAAAGAAGATGAAATTTAAACAAAATAAATGCATTTTTAACTAAATAAGATACATTTTCACCCCAAAACGGAAGTTATATTTAAAGTTGAAAAAATAACTTTTAACCATAAAAACGAATTTTCAACAAAATAGTTAATTTTTTAATCATAGAAATGAATTTTCAACAAAAATGAGAAATATTCATAAAAAAAATGATATTTTAAATAAAGAAGATTAATTTTCTACCAAAGAAGACAAATTTCCAACAAAATACATGAATATTTAACTAAAAAAGATACGTTTTCAACCAAAAATGGAATAGTTATATTTACAGTTTAAAAAATTAATTTTCAATCATGAAAAAAGAATTTCCAACAAAATAGTTGAATTTTCGACAAAAAAGATAAATTTTCAAAAACAAAGACTAACTTTCTGAAATAAGATAAATTTTCAACAAAATACATGAATTTTCAAATAAAAGAGATTTCAACAAAAAATGGAATATTTATATTTTCAGTTAAGAAAATAATTTCTAATAAAAAAAATGTCAACAAAACAGTTAAATTTTTAACCAAAGAAATTAATATTCAACCAAGTACATGAATTTTCAACTAAAAAAGATGAATTTTCAATCAAAAAGATTAATTAAAAAAAAGACATATTTAAAAAAAATACATGAATTTTCAACTAAAAAAGATAGATTTTCAACAAAAAATAGAATAGTTATATTTTCAGTAAAAAAAAATAATTTTTAATAACCAGAATGTATACAAAACAGTTAAATTTTTAACAAAAGAAAATAATATTCAACCAAGCACATGCACTTTCAACTAAAAACATAAATTTGCAACCAAAAATGGAATAGTTAAATTTGTAGTTAAAAGATTAATTCTCAACCAATTAAAAACGAATTTTGAACAAAATAGTTAAATATTCAACTGAGGAGGTGACAAGCAAAAGCGCACAAGTCACAAAATGGAGAAAATTTAGTTAGAATTATGTTTTGAATTTATCCCATCAATTATATAGCTTGGAATGGTCAAAATCGAGCTAAACATCATCACAGGTCCCTCTTTGTGATTTTTATCTTGATTTTTACTATTCCAAGCGATGGAATTGACGTAGTAGTTGAATTTTCAACGAAAAATGTAATCCTTGATATTTCAAGCCAAAAAACATTTCATTTTGAAACCGAAAAAAGTTGAATTCAACAGAAGATGAAAAATTTTCAACGAAAAAGTTGAAAATCCTAGATAAAGAAAAATTACTTTTCAACCAATTAGTTGCATTTTATGCCAAAAAAGATCCCATTTCTACGACAACTGGTGAATTTTTAAGCCAAACGGACGAATTCTCAACCAAGAAGATTTTTCAGTCAATAATGAAAAAATGTGTCATCCAAATAATGTAGAATTTTTATGCCAAAAATATGAATTTCTACAAAACAGCTGAGTTTTTAAACGAAAATATGAATTTTCAACAAAAAAAAGTTGATATTCGACCAAACAGTCCAATTTTCATAACAAGAAGACGAATTTTCAACCAAGAAAAAATGTTCAGTCAATAATTAAAAAATTTATCATTCAAATAATGTAGAATTTTCATGCCAAAAAGATGAATTTCTAAAAAACAGATAATAAAATTGTATGTTCATTCTCTAAATTTATAAATTATACAAAAAACTTTCTCGGAGTCAACATTTTTATTTAAATAATTGAGTACCAATCTGTTAATTATTTTAAATACTTTTGAGAACTTTAAATTTTCAGGCAATGCTATGTTTTCCATTCTTTTTTAATGTTAGTAAAATTCCACACATGTGAAGTTTTTAAATTTGAATTGATCAATCACAATTCTCAAAAATTGTAAACTACATTCAAGTCCGCGCCATAAAAATCGCGAATTTTAATTTTCGGACCCAAGAATATTGACTATGATACTTCCTAGATGTTCATTTGCATCCCAGTTAAAAATGACAAAAGGATTTTTGGCGCAGATAAAAATAAATTAAGTTATTAATACGTTTTGCTTTCAAAAAAACATTTCTTTTGTAAAATCTCGATAAATATTGATCCAAGATAAAAATTTTGTACTTAAAAGTTGTAGATGTAGAGACCCAAATTTCGTGCACAAATTTTGTTATTAACTAAAAAGCAAGTGTTGATATTAAAAAGTAAACATTTAAAAAAATCCAAAACGGCGGCTGTTTAGATAACAAAAAAATGATGGATTTCCCCATTTTTGAACGGAAGCCTCTTAAAATTGGCAAGATAAGCAAATTTATATTTAGAAACCGTGCATTAGACCGTGTCAGTCGAAATTTGGAAAAATTACAAGATAATTTCGAATTTAAGAAAAATGATTAATTTCACCATTTTTCATCGGAGGTCTCTCAAACTTGGCAATCTTGAATTTTTTCAAAACTTGGAGTGTCACGCACTATTGTACAGTTTTTAAAAACAAATTTGCTCCTCATGTCAAGTTTGAGAGTTTTTTCTTGAAAATGGTGAACGTAATTATTGTTTTGTAATCTAAACAGCCGCAATTATTATTTTATCACGAAATTTGGGTCCCTTCTGTTGAAAACTTTTGTTGAAAATTTGTATTTCTACTCTACACTAATTTTTTTCTGGGTTTGAAAGAAGGTTGCAGTCCGCGATTTATATAAAATAATTCGAAGAAAAAACTGAGAAAGTTATGTTGATTTTTCATTCTTTAACATCTAACCTTCTGTTCATCATATAGAAAAATTCAGGGGGTGTGATAGGGGTAAATATTAACCGATTTGGTTACAATTTTGAGCGAATCATTATTTTGGCCATTGGCCCCTGGGAGTAAGTTAATTTTGGGTTCGAAATATAAGTTTAACCCTTGGTCCACGGGCTTTAAAGATTAAAAAGTTAATTTATTAATTTTTTTAAATATAAATGACTTAAGTAAAAGTAATAAGTATGAAAGTAAAATAATGGTAGTCATAAGTGAAAATAATTTTAATCTAATTCCATTCAGAATGCTATTCCTAAAAATGGAAAAACATCCTCTAAAGGGGGTTGGAATCTTAAAATGTACTTTGTTTATGCATATCAGATATTTTCAGCCTTAAATGATTAAAAATGACATTTTAGACGTTAAAATGTGTGCCAGTGATAGAAAAATAGCTTTAAAATTTTTAAAACTTCCACTCATAAAAATATTTTGCTTCTTTTACAGTTCATAAAATTTCTCATAAGAAAAGTCTTAGAATGACTACAGAAAAAGAGAATGAAACTAACTAAAAAGTAATATTACCTAATATGTACAAACTAATGCAAGCTATAGAGATATAGAGTACACCTTAGAAGCCAAAAAATATTTATTTAAAACCTCTTCAAGGGGTGATTTTTCAATTTTAAGATGTTATTGTGTTAAATAAGGCGTTTTCTAATTCTAATTTGTGGTGCAGATTTACTTAAAAACCTATGTATCTTAAGAATTGCGTCTGAAAATAAAAAATTAACGGTATATACCTTTCTTTTCTTTACAGGGGGTAGTTATTGTCTTTCGAGGGTAGTACTCTATAGTTCGCATGAGATTAATATTAATATTTAATATATGCCAGCCTCATTTTCTGATATCGTAGTAAAACAGTTAGGCACTTTTCAGAAAAAGACGATATTTAACAAAAGTTTGTGTTGATGCTGATTTAAAGGATCAAAATCGGAATTCAAATCGCTTTTTTTAAAATTTTTTTACATTTGTAAGGTCATTTATAATCATTCAAGGTCCAAAATATCTAAGGTATATGAAAAAAGCACTCAATAAAATTTCAACACACTGCGTTGAGGGTGATTATTTTCCTCTTAATGGTAGGATTCTGAATAAAATTAGGGTAAAATTATTTTTCGTGATGCCTACTATCACTTTATTGTCATACTAATTGGCTTTAGGTATAACGAAATTTGATTTTTTTTTCAAGTCAGTTTTTGGTTTCAGAAGGGGTGGTTTTTTAACGATAAGGATGCTTGAGAACAGATTTTTGTTAGGTATTCATTTGTTTGTCTACTATGTTCATGATTTCTTATTATTTGGAATACAAGTTGATAAATCGATTTTGAACTACATAAAAATCTTTGTCAGTAAAATAAGATATAATATAATATATAATATATAATATAAAATTAGAAATTTTAGAGCGTATTTTAAATAATTTCATTAACTGTTATTGTGTTTTTCTATCAAATAGCAACTTCGTATGACAGGACGAAAAACTTGTGGGACAGTCTTTGAAGGGATTTTTAAAATCCTAAACTCTAACACTTTCAACCATCTTCTTGAAAATTATTATTTTTTTTTTTAAATCAATATAAGTTAAATCTGTGAGAATCTCAAATATTTAAAAAAATGTTGTTAATATTATTTTTCAATTTATTATTTTAAATTTGTAGTTTGGGACAGGTGGATGGCACGACTTTTCGCGTACTTTTTTATTTATAATTTCTAAACGAAGTCTTATAAAAGTTTGAAACTGTACACGAAACTGTACTTTGATATCAGTACTTTACTGACAATAGATATTTTTAGAAAACAATCAGTTACGGACGGAAATATGAAAAATGACTGGGACTAAAGGTGATCAGCCTTTTGGCAATCGCCCTTATGTTGAATTAAACATTGTATGGATGACCTTTTACCAGCGGAGTCCGATAAGGTTGGAATCTACAGTATCAGAGTCACTCGTGGGGCTAAAGACCGGAAATATTAAATTATGATGTATATTATTTCTAGCGGTAGTTTAATAATTTCAGTAGATAAATATCCTCAGAAATTTTAAGGAACTCGAAAATAAATTTTTACTTGTTGTAGAGAGCGGCTTTTCAGTTTTAAGGGCGAGTTTACAATCCAAAATTTATTTTTTATATACAATCTAATTTCATTTTAAGATATTGCGTCCCAAAGTTCAGGACGGACATTAGCGTTTTTTAAAATATGGGAAAAATTCCACAATTGGTTTTCTTCATTATTCAAGGGGTGTCGCCAAAAATATTGTTGTGCTTTAAAATTAAAAAACTGAGTTAAAAATACTATACAAAATTTAAGTTTTGTTATGTCTTATTTTGTACCGAACTTTTAAATTTACTTTCAAATTATCAGAAATTGCCCAGAATTTGTTATAAAAAGAATCATGTTAAAAAAAAGTTCTTCTAAATTTAAGAACTCAACTTTTTCTTAATGGTAAAATCCTAATATATTGTTTTTAAATTAAAATGTCAAGTTTTTCAACAATAGCTTAAAATATGCTTATTTTGGTGTAACTATTGTTACCATTCCCATTCCCATTTACAATTTTGTTGACCCAAGATCATATTCTTCAGGGTATCTACTTAAATCCTGGAAACAAATTCCCTGACGGAATATGCATACAGTTTCGCGAGTTTATTGTAAATGACTCTTTTTCAGTTTCTAGGGATTCAATTAATATGTTTAATTTAGAAACCTTCGAAAAATTATATTACAAGATACTGTTAAATATATCAGTACCATCGATTAATTTAATAATACTAAAAACACAATCACTTCTTGAATTTGTCTCTAAAGTCCATGAATTTGAATAATAGCTTCAACACATTTTTATTTTATCTCTTTACACTTAAAATTCAGTGTATATTTAGGTAAAATTAACGTGGGTACTATATATATGTATATTTTTTATTGATTTGTCTCATGTACATCCTTATGGATATTTACATATACGAAATGAAACCTTTACGCATAAAAAAGACTTAATTACTAAGGTCCTCTGAGACAATCGAATAGAAAACTTATGTAGATTCTAAAAATTATAATGCACTTACAATATATGAACTAATGAACAATCTATGAACCTTTCCCATTTAATGTGAATGTTGAATTTTCAACCAAAAAGATTATTTTTCTACCGAGTTACGACTTTTCAAAGAAACCCGATTTTTTTAAAAAAGAGGTTTAAACCCCCAATTCTGAACTTCGTATCAGTACTTTGGAACCCGTTAGTTTTACCAGAAAAGGTTTTCGATTCTAATCAAAGTAGACGCAATTTTGAGTAATTCTAAAAAAATGACCTAGCCCCAGTAGGCTATAAGTTATGAACTCCCAAAGTTGGCCATTTTTGACATATTATTCAGGGAAAATTACTCATGTCCAGTTTTTTCAAAATACTTCGTTTGTGGGTAAGGCTAACTTCACAATGTTAGAGAAAAAGTCGCAGTGCAGGAAATTATGCGTAAATCTCAAAAAAATCTTCTAGCCTTGATAGGTCAAGAGTTATGACTCCTAAAAAAAACACACTTTTTTTTGTATTTTGGTAATTTGGTATGTTTTTTTTAGAATTACTCGAAAATGCGTCTACTTTAATTAAAATCTAAAACATTTTTTACCTGCTTAATACGGTGAAAAAGTACCAGATGCCTGGAATAAATCTAACTAAATATAGAATAAAATATTCACTTCTTCATGATAAATCATTGGAAAAAAGTAAAAGCTAAAAACTAGTTTCAATGATAAAAACTTCTTTAAGAATTTACTTAAAGTAACTTAAATACCAATTTCTTCCAAGGTGGAAGCATACATTTCATTTTGCAGGAATTAAATTATCGTACAATTACTATAAATGAGTGCTCATAATGAGACAACGGTACTTATGATTTATAACTGTAATCATTGCTTAACCCGGCTAATTTAGTCAGCACTAAACAATTTACAATTATAAATTAAATAATAAGTCTTATTTACATATAGACTTCCTACACATACAGATAAATGATAAAAACCTCGATGCCGTATTATTACGACAGTGACGATGATTTTTTTACTCATCTCAGAAGTTGCCTAGGTTACATGCTAATTTCTTACCTTGCATTTTCAAATGTAGCTGATAGGCTACTTCCTACGGCACCGAATCCCACACCAACGGCAAGGCCTTCTGGAATATTGTGCACCTAGATATGAAAAAGTAACTCATAAAATCACTTATACTAAGCGCAATTCTAGAATACAGTAAATAAGCTAAAATAAGCAGTACTCTAATGGAGTAGACAATTAAAACTGGTTGCAGCTTTTTAACAAATTATCTTCTCTAAAAAGTCAGGATTTTAGAAACTGAAATTAAAATGTGTAAGATATCTTTTCAAATATTTCTTCGAAACTTTTTGATTAGTTGAGTCCTTAGTAGGTATTCAGTTAAGTAATATTTAATGATTATAGTACTGCTGTAAATATAAGTTTCTTATTTTATAACCGAGGAGTGCTTTAAATAAAAAATATTTCATTTAAAAGCTGCAAAATTATTAGTAGTTCATATTTCGATTGAACATTTGTAATTTTCAATTTGAAATACTTAAAACTTTAAATTATACAATTCAATTTGAAAGTTGTTTAATTTTAAAAATAGAACATTAAATTTGAGAAAAAGATGGAGATTTTGCAGATTACTGCAAAATCTCCATCTTTTTCTCAAACTACTTTACCCTGGTCGACAAAATACCATCTCTTAATTATAGAGCATTAAAGTTGAAGCGGGTAAAGCCAAACGGTGCTAAGTCCAAAAGGGTGGTCCAAATTTTTGTTTCAAATTTTCATGCATATTGCCCCTAAATCTACTCGAATCCACACGAAAATAAATTCGTTTTTCAACAAACAAACAAAATTATATTTAGAGTTTCCGCAAGCCCCATGAAGTTCAACACGTATTTCCCATAAGAAAAAAAAATACGTTTTTGCAAATTATATTCAGAATCGACAATATTAGATGAATCGAGTTGAAACTCAACATTTCTCTTGAAAATTAGCCGTAGAATACGAATCGAATATTACTTTTGAAATATCATCTGGATATGTCTATTTTATAGGGTGTCAAAAAAACACTATAAGACAAAAATTGGTTTTTGCGAGTTTTTGGCGCTAATTATTATTTTTGAGGTGTTTATAATACAAATTGTTTCTAATACATAAATTACTACTTTATATTGATAATTATATGTTTAAATAAATTGTTTAAACAATGTTTATTGTTTATAGCAATTTTCTATTAGAATAGAGTTATAAAGTTGCGGTTTTTTCCGGATTTTTCAACTAGCGGCAGTGATTAATTAAAGTTAATGAACATAATTGTTTAAACAATTGATTATTTTTTTAAATAATATTCTGCTTAAACAACGGTAGAAAGTTGCGTGTTCTTCTGAAATTTTCAGCTTGTTTGTTACTATTTAGTTAGTAACAAAGAATAAATATTAATATTAATTTTAAAAAAAGGCTCTTAGTAACTACTACAAGGAAAGTTTACATTTATTATGATCCATATAGAATATTTGAACAATATTTCAAATATCTGTTTTATTACAGAAAAATATATTCACAAAAAGGAGGAGATTGTTTAAAAAATGATTCTCTCTAACGTTTATTTATTATTTGTCCATAAGTAAAAAGCCAAAAGGAAAGTTAAAAATTTCGGAAAATACCGCAACTTTCTAGCAATTATCTAATAGAAGATAGTTATGAAGAATAATAAATTGTTTGTTAACTTGCATTAATATTATTACCTCACTAAGTGAAAAGTGAAGAATAAGTTGAAAAAATCAGAAAAAACGCAACTTTATAACATTATTCAAAGAGAATATCATTAAAAATAATAATAAATTGTTTAAACAATTACGTTTGTCGACTTAAATTAACTATTACCTCACTCTAATTGAAAAGAGTAAAAAAGTCGAACATTTTTAAAACATACTGCAACTTTCTAGCATTATTCTAAGAGAATATTATTATAAATAATAAAAAATGGTTTAAACAGTTATTTATGCTAAATTTAACTGATTGTTGCCTCGCTCTAACTGAAAAGTTGAAAATAAGTTGAGAAATTCGGAAAAAATTTCGACTTTCTATTCCAAGAGAATACTGCTAAAAACGATAATAAATTGTATTATGTAAACATCAAATTATCAGTAGAAAGTAGTACTTGATGTATTAGAAACAATCTGTTTGAAAAAACCCGCAAAAAAATCATAATTAGCACCAAAAACTCGCAAAACCAAAATTTTCACTTATGGGTTTTTTTTGGGACCCAGTAAAACAGACATATAGGGGTGATACTTTATAATTATTATACTATTAAGCCAAATTCCTTTCGGCATAAGCGTGACTCACTCAGTTCTAGCCTCGCTATACCGTCGGCGATCAAGGAATTCAATGTATGAAGAGGGAATACAGGGGGGGGGAGTAGATTTTAAAATCAATCTAGAATTCCTATGTTGCTTATTTAAACAAGAAGTTTGTTCCACAACACTTCTCTGATCCAGGTCATTGATCAATCTCTCTAGCAATCACCCCAGGTGAAGAGCTTCACAAATTTAAAATGTAAATAGAGATGCACGCCGGGACGAGAATTTCTCATATATCGCCTGATATTGCCCGTATTCGAGATATTTTAGTTATAGAGAAATTTTGGTTTTCAATTCTTTAACCTCATCCCGTCCCGAATTGAATATCCATTGGGCAAGATTCTCGATAATATTTACAGTTTGAGTTTGACATTTCGCGTAAATTTCAACAATAAGGTCGCAGAATTTGAACATCATGGAAGTGGAGTCACGACGAATAAGAAGGCCGAAAAGAACCATAGTCAATTTCAAGCTCATCAAAGTAATTATTTGATACTAAATCAAGTAATTAAGTATAATCATTTTACAAAATCTAACCAATTCATTGATAAAATATTAGGTTAGAAAATTGCAAATAAATCTAAATCTCACAAGGGTAGAGAATATAAAGGAACTAGTCCAATCTCTCATAACCACTAAAACAAGAAAACAAATATACAATTTTTTTAGACAGAAATGAAACTCATTTTAGTAACAAATTATTTATACCATAATAAAACAAATTAAGATAGATCAAAAATGTCCCAGTAATCGTGACGATCCCAATAACCGTGAAACATAGTTATAATTTGAATATGTTGTTAAAAAATATGTTAAAAGTAACATTTAAGAATAAAAACAATTTATTTTTAGCTTTTCATAGTAACGAATAAAATTTCAATGCATTTAAATTGAATAAAAAGCAAGAAAATTGGCGTCACGATTACTAGGATGTTTACGTTATTATTTTTCCAAAAATTCGTTATATTTTTCGTATAAATTTGATTTATATTCGAATACATTTTTGTAGATTTTCTGTTCTAAGAATCTTAATTTTGATTACAACTTTCTAACCTAATGGTGTTATAAACAAAGTGGTTCTTGTTTGTTTTCATGTGATTCCACTTCCATACTTTCCAAATTCTGATGCGTTATTTTTTATATTTACGCGACATGTCAAATTGTAAACTTTATCGAGAATCTTACCCGATCATACTCGTTTTCCGAGATTCTCGACCAAAATCACGAGATACGGTACAACTTCTCGCTGTCGTCAGTCGGGATGGTTCCCGAAATCGATGTTTTCTTGTCTCGTCTCGCCCGAATGCATCTCTACATTTAAAGCCGTCAACTCGGGTCCATTAGTATCCAAGGTCTTTCGTTTCAGGCGTCATTCACTCCACTGACACTCTTCATCATGCATTTCCTATAAACTATTTGTCGCTACACTTTTCTGTCCTGGCATAAGTTTTTAGCTTCTTTTAGGTCCATGCGTTTCCTCATGCAAGCTTTTGTGTATCTATGGCTGCTTATATCTTTTCGAATTAGAGTCTCATTCACACATTCCAACCATTGTTTCCTTGGTCTGCCTCTGGGTACGCTATCATTTACTTCACCTCGATATACTTGTTTGGTCAGTCATTCATCTTTCATTCATTCAACATGCCAAAACAATCTCAACGAATTTCTTTAACACTTGTCAAACAGTGTCTTCTCTACACTACATTCTTGGATGATTCTCTGATTACTGACATTGTCCATTAGCCCATTTACCCTTACACTCGCTTTGTAACCTGCATATTTTGTTTTTATTGCTTGCAGGAGCCATCCATTGACTCTGTACTCTTTCAGGGCTTCCCAAAGTTTACTTCTATCTTCCTTTTCAAACGCTTTTTCTAGGTTAACAAATCCACAGAAAGCTTTTTTATTTACTCTCAAATTTTTTTCTGTTATCTGCCTCAAGCGAAATATCTGATCCCCACATGATCTTCCATGCATAAATCTGCATTGGACTTCCCGCATACCTTTTCTTCTGTTATATTCACTACCATATGAATAAGTAATTTTCATCACGCTTGTACGGAATATGCCATATTTCACAGCGGTTTTCCGTTTGCATTGTGGCATATTGCGCACGCCGGTGTATTGCTCCATGCATTCCTGATGAAAAATAGCGTGTGCAACTCGCGTGGTATAGTTCCATATTCTGCCAAGTGGGCGCTAATGGCACATTCGCTCCGCTCGGACGCCCTAAAAAGGGCCCTTTAGTATGCTGCAAATGTCAGATTAATTAATAGAGTCAGTAATTTTCTTCTGCTTAATGCAACTTTTCCCCTCACAGAAGCTTTCAATTGAGTCTATAGCAGCGAAAACAGTGTCTGGTACATCACTTTGTTCAGAAACAAACCTACGAGCAATTGCTAAACCAAATTCAGCATCTCTGAATTTTGTTAATGGTGATGTTACATCGTGATCCTCGGCATTATTCTGGTCATCAGATTTCAAAGGTTCTTCTTTCTTTACACTATCCAATACCTTACTGTCTGTAGGTTGATTAGCAATGATTAAATTAGTCTCCACATCCACAAAATCTTCAAAGGTTACATCTGTGAATCTCATTTTCCTTTGTAGATCAATCCACTCTTCAGAAATACTATCCGCAGAATGTTGGTCCTGTTCTTGTATGGCAGCAGTTTCAACCACAGCTTTCACGAAACCAGCCTTTCGATAGCAATTAGAAATGGTTTTATTAGTGAGGCCAGCCCAAGCTCTGTTGAAGTCGAAATTGGCATCCAACAAATTCAAATCAGGCACTCCAATTGTCTCATCCGAAGCTTTGAGCAATCTTCTTATAATTCTCTTTCGGTAATTAACTTTAAGGTTCTTGATGATTCATTGATCCACTGGTTGCAATTTGGCAGTCAAATTCGGTGGTAAGTGAACCACCTTCACGGATTTTAGCGTTTGAATCAAGGCCAAGCTTTTTTATTGTTCTCGTAAAGCACTGGTAAAGTCTTGACTCCCTTAAAACATCCTGGATTCTTTGATTTTCCTATTACCAATAACTTCAGTTTTTCTTTACCAGACATATTAGCGCAGACCATAACAGTAATAAGACCTTTGCTCTTCTTTCCACCATGACAAGTATCTTCCTTAAATGTCAACGTCTTATCTGGTAAGAATTTTTAAAAAAGTCCCATTTCATCTGCATTGAAAATGTCTTCTATTGCATAAATTTTTATCAAACCAGGCTAAATGTCAGTGAGGAACTGTTCAAAGTCTTCTTCCGAAACAGAAGCACTTTCGCCACTTAATGTCCTGTACACAATTCCATTCCGGTTTTTGAACTTTTCTAGACACCCAGAGCTAGCTTCGAAATCCTTGTATCCGAAGTGAGCTGCAAAAAATTCAGCTTTCTCTTGCACTATAGGACCAGATAAGGGAATATTCTGGTTTCGAGCGGATTTCATCCATTTCACCATCCATGTTTCCAACAGTGGAAAGCGAGATGTCTTAATGCGCTTTCGATCCGGTTGGAAACATGAATTAGCATCAGCAGCCAAAATCTTCTCCTTATTCTTAATAATAGAAGACAGAGAGTTAGCAGATATTCTGAAATCAGCAGCAATGTCCTTCCTTTTAACTCCTTTCTCGACACATTGAGTGAGTTTTACTTTCTCACTCAAAGATAGTGTTTTATACGTTTTCTCCATATTCTCGGAAGTGTTGAGGTCTGAGTCCTATTTAAAACAAAAATACACGATTATACAGCCTTCATTTATATTAGCAGCCCACCCTTGTCACACGCGCCAACCCCCGCTGCTCAAAACGGACCAATCACATGCGAATTCTAGAAGATATCATCACGGCGGGGCTTATAATATACTTCGAATTATCGAACTTCGAATTGTCGAGAAATATTAACATGGAAAACATCGAGTTTCAGCCGGGACCAAAAAAAAAGTTCGAATTATCGAAAATTCGAATTATAGAGGTTCGAATTATCGAGGCTTTACTGTATTTAAATATATTTTGCTTACGGTACTTAGTAAGCTGATACCTCTGTAATTACTCCAGTTGCTTTCATCTCCCTTTCCTTTATGTATGGGGAGGATAATCGCGTTTTTGCAGTCACCAGGAAGTTCTCCCATATCGATACATAAATTTATCAACTAGCACAACCAGTAAGGTATGTATTCGCCACCGTATTTAAGCATTTCAGCGTTAATACCATCTACACCAGCAGCCTTACCATTCTTTAAGTTCTTAATTACATGCCTAACCTCAGATGCACAGATTCTTTCAATCGGGTTTTCTAACGTGTCGTGTTCTATGTCGCAGTTGTGCTTCCCTATATAGCTCCACCTCCGAATAATTCCTTGAAAAAGTCTCTCAAAGCGTCTAGTATCCCGTCTGTATCATACAGCATTTCACCCTTGCTATATCTTGCTATAACTCTGTCTTCCTTTCATAATGATCAACGCCAATTTCCAAAACAATTTCATGCTTCTCTCAACCTTCTTCCGCTTTGATTTTATCTTTACTTTCTTTAATTAGAATTTTTACGCTCCTCTTTTTGTCTGTATAATCATTTTCAAGACTATTTCTCTTCTTATCGCTAAGGCCTGTAATGTTCAACTTTCTTAGATACGCTGGCTTCTTTTCGTTAATGGCTACGCGGATTTTATCATTCTGTCACGCATCAGCAGACATTCTTCCTATAACCGCAGTACCACATACTTCAGTCGCACTCGTAACAATGTTACGTTGTTGCCTCCCAAGTAGCCCTATCTATGCATTCGTATATCCTATTCTCAAAATCTATTTGCACTTTCGGTTTCTGTCAATTCTCAATCTTGATTCGCGTCTGATTCGTCTTTTGGCTCGCTTTCTTCTCCATCCTTGATTCAAGTTCCTTTCTGAGACTAAGAAGTAATGATCCGGTTTACATTCAGAACCCCTTACAACACCTGTATCTTTTATTAGCTCTGAGTCTTGCATCCGCAAGAAAAAAAACCAAATATACTATAGCTATCTCTTCTAATCAGGTGTACAAATGGATCATTTTATGTCTAAACCAAGTATTTGTAATAAACAAGCCTTTTTATAATTATAAGCTAACCAATCTGCCTGCGTTACCATTTGTTTTTGGTTCGCCAAAAATATCTACCGCCCTTTCCGCACCCTCACGTTAAACTCCAACCGATCCATTCATATATCCACTATAATAAAAAGTAATGATTCATTTGTATTCTATACATAATTTTGTAGAAAAATGTTGAGTTTCAACTCGATTCACCTAATACTGACGATTCTGAATGAAATTTACAAAAACGTCTTTGTCTCTTATAGGAAATACGTGTTTAGCTTAATGGGACTTGCGGAACCTCTAAATATCATTGAAAAAAACTCATTTATTTTTTTGTAAATTCAAACAAATTTGGGGGCGATATGTATACAAATTTGAAAAAAATTCCAATGCATTTTTGAAAAACCCCATAAGTCCAATCAATCACATTTTACAGGAGAAGCCAAAAACCTTTATAGAGGTTAAATTTACAAGCGATTGAGTAAATTATTTCTTTTTGCGTAGGCGCATGGATAACTTTAATAATAATTGTGTGAAAAAATAGATGGCGCTACATGAGCATTTAATAATCTAATGGAAATGACGATGAACTTTGCATCGTTTAGATTTAGATAGAAATAGTAGGGGAGAGTGGGGTATGATGTCGGTGCGGGGCATGGTGACTATTACAAATAACGCCCGTAATTTTTTATATGCATATCAGCTTTTCACATAAAATAGTTTTCTCTGTTTAGAAAAATGGTGATTTAATGCAATTTCTCTTTTAAAATTCGCGTCAGCAGAGTGATTATGAAAAAACAGTTTTGGCGGAAAACGATGAAAAAGTCTTGGGCTGAAATTAAGCACTTACAGCATAGTTTGAAATACTTAAAGCATGACAAAGTTAGATTTTAACAGGTGAAGTATTTTAATAAACTTCTGGTATCATGACTTGTTTCTATAAACGTTTAGAGAAACGCGATTATCGTACTCATATACGAAAGAAAGGGAGATAAAAATAACTGCAATAATTACAGAGGTATCAGCTTACTAAGGGAGCGTCCATAAACCACGTAGCCTGTTTTTCTTTCGTTTATAACGTTGTGTCCTTTATCAATTAACGGCAATTGGCTTTTCGTCTCTAAATAAATATATAATAAATAAATATATAATATTCGTAGGGTAATGGAAATTACAGAAGAAAAGGTATGGGAAGTCCAAAGTGGATTTATGCCAGGAAGATCATGTACAGATCAGATATTCAGCTTAAGACAGATCACAGAA
>JAABKJ010002224.1:0-28527 GCA_011634705.1 Andricus grossulariae
GGGAGCAAGTGCAATTTTTAAGATTAGCACCTGCTCCCGGCGAAATCCTGCGGTTGTCCTTATGACAAACTTTTAATATATATCTCTTTTTTTGGGGTTATTTTTTGGGTTTTTTTTTACTTCAACTTGGCACCCCTACAAATTGTTCCTTTTGCCAAAAAAATTATCTCTTATTTGTTTCAGAATTTGAAAAAAATATTTAGAGGTCGCTCAAGGTCATTTTAAGGCTATAATGGCTATTTTTAATTGAATTGACGCTATTTATTAATTATTCATTTATAGCGCGTATGAATTGTGTTCTTTACAATACAATATTGCACTTAGATTTTTTTCAGATTTTTACAATAACATTCAAAGGTCGCTCAAGGTCATTTTAAGGCCACAATAGCCATTGTTTATTTATTTATGGTGCGTATGAATTGTGTTCTTCACAATTCAATATTGCAGTTGGATTTTTTTCTGATTTCTACAATAACATTCAAAGGTCGCTCAAGATAGTTTTTTTCATAAAATGTTGATTCGATTAAATTGGCTCTGTTTTTTTTTTCTTTTTTTTTAGAAACAGTGTGTTTATACATTGCAGCAAAAAAATTAGCTAAAAGGTTTAATAACTGAGTGTCATATATTACTTTAAGGTCATTCAAGGTCATTTTGCGAAAAATGGTCATTCAACCATTTTTTCTCTTTCATGATAGATATATTTATTTAATTTTGCTTTAAATTGAAAATAGAACAGGTTAAGAATAGTAGGATATCGGAGCTTAAATAATATATGATCAAGTTTAGTTGTCCAATTGTAATTACGACGAATTAATTATCATGAGTGCAGAAGACTGGGTAATTATTTACCTTTAAGAAATGAAAAAGGAAAACTTAGTTAACAATAAACTGCCATCTAATATGCAAGTGTTAGCACTGTTTTTTCATTGTAGCAATTTACAAAAAGGTCATTTTTTGCGAAAGGACCTTGAATGTCCTTCAAATAATTAGACAAACATTCATCAAACTACTTGACTAATTTTTTTTCCTGAATGAATAAATTGACACTGTTTCTCTATGAAAGAAAAAACTAGAAAAAATTAAATTGAATTAACATTTCATTAAAAAAATGCCCTTGAGCGACCTTTGAAGGTTATTGTGAAAATCTGAAAAAAATGTGACTGCAATATTGAATTGTAAAGGACACAATTCATACGCACCAGAAATAAATAATCAATCAAAAGCGTCAATTTAATTAAGAATAGCCACTTTGGCTTTAAGATGACCTTGAGCGACCTTTGAATGTTATTGTGAAAATCTGAAAAAATTCTGAGTGCAATATTGACCTGCAAAGAATAAAATTCATACGCGTCAGAAATGAATAATCAATGATTAGCGCCAATTTAATTAGGAATGAGCATGTTTGTTCTAAAATGGCCTTGAACGACCTTCGAATGTTATTGTAAAAATCTGAAAACAGATCTGAGTGCAATATGGAATTGTAGAGAACACAATTTATACGCGCTAGAAACAATTATTAAATAAATAGTGTCAATTTAATTAAGAATAGCCATTTTTTCCTTGAAATGACCTTGAGCGACCTTTGAAGGTTATTGTGAAAATCTAAAAAAGATGTGACTGCAATATTGAATTGTAAAGGACACAATTTATACGCACCAGAAATAAATAATCAATCAAAAGCGTCAATATAATTGAGAATAGCCACTTTGGCTTTGAGATGACCTTGAGCGACCTTTGAATGTTATTTTGAAAATTTGGAAAGATTCTGAGTGCAATATTGACTTGTAAAGAACAAAATTCATACGCGTCAGAAATGAATAATCAATGCTTAGCGACAATTTAATTAGGAATGAACATTTTTGTCCTAAAATGACCTTGAGCGACCTTTGAATGTTATTGTAAAAATCTGAAAAAAATCAGAATGCAATATTGAATTGTAAAGAACACCATCCATACGAGCCGGAAATAAATAATCAACAAATAGCGTTGATTTGATTAAGAATAGCCATTTTTACCTTAAAATGACCTTGAGTGACCTCTAAATATTTTTTGAAAGTCTAAAACAAATAAGAGGTCATTTTCTCGGCAAGTGAAACAATTCATAGGCATTTTGGCAGAATTAATTCAAGCCTAATATCAAGCAATTTTTGTCAAAAAATGGGCTTGATATAAAATAAAAATAAATATTTTCACCATATTTAACTAAATGAACAAAAATAATAATGCTCTATAATTCTGAATCAGCGATCAGTATACCGCTAATTCAAATAAGCGATGAGCCGATTTAGGTTTATAGAGTTATATAATATGATAAATATTTTTATTATTTAAAATAAAAATTTTTGTAAATCAGCAATAATTTTATTTAATTGTTTCAAAAACTAAATTTAATTATTTAGTTGAAAATTCATTCAATTTTTTTGTTGAAAATTAATTTTTTAACTAAAAATTTAACTATCCCATTTTTTGTAGGAAATTCATATTTTTTAATTGAAAAATCAACTATTTTGTTAACAATTCGTCCTTTTAAGTTAACAATTCAAGAACTTGGTTTTAAATTAATGTATTTTGTTAATAATAATTCATCTATTTTGGTAGAAAACTGATCTTTTTGCTTAAAAAATCAACTTTTTAGTTAAAAATGAAACTATTTGGTTTGAAGTTGAACAGCTATGTTTAAAACTAATTTCTTGGTTGAAGATTCATCACTTTATATGAAAATGCATCTCTTTGATTGCAAATTTATGCATTTTGGTGAAAATTCATTTTTTTTCAGCTGAAAATTAATTTCCTCACTGAAAATGTAAATATTCCAATTTTTGTTTAAAATTCATATTTTTAATTATAAACTGATATTCTGTCTTTGAAAATTCGTTTATTTTGTTGAAAATTCGTATTTTTCAAATTAAAATCTTTTTTGGTTCAGATATTAACTATGAGGTTTTAATTATTAAATTAAAAATTCGTTTCATTTTTTGTTGAAAATTAATTTTTTTAAATGAATTTAAGTATTCCATTTCTGGTTGAAAATTGATCTTTTTCAGTAAAAAATTCAACCATCAGGTTGGAAATTATTCATTTCAAGTTAAATATCTAAGTATTTGTTTGAAGATTCATGTATTTTGTTTGATATAATTCGTCTCTTCCGAAAACAAAATTAATCTTCTTGGTCAAAAAATTAACTTTTTGTTCGAAAATTCGATTATTTGGTTGAATTTTGAACCCTTTTCTTAAAAAGTATGTTTTTTTTTTCTTAAAGATTCATAATGTTTTATGAAAATGCATCTCTTCGGTTGAAAATTTAAGTATTTCGCTGAAAATTCTTCTTTTCTATTTTTTTAAGTATACATTTTTTTCACTGAAAATGTTCTGACAAAATTCAATTTTTGGTTGAAAATCGAACTTTTCTCCTTGAAAATTTATTTATTTTGTTAAAAATTAATCTTTTTGGTTGAAGATTCACAATTTTAATTAAAAATTCAACAATTTGGTCGTTAATTGACTTTTTTTGTTAAAAATTTAAATGTCTTGTAGAAAATTCGTCTTTTTGGCTAGAAAATTCAACAATTTGGTTAAGAATTAAATTATTTGATCCAATTTTAAACTCTTCTCTTCAAAAGTCTTTTCTTTTAAGATTTATCATTTGAGATGAAAATGCATCTCTTCGATTGAAAATTGAAGTATTTTGCTAAAAATTAGTTTTTTTTTTTAATTGAAAATTAATTTTCTCTACTGAAAATGCAACTATTCCCTTTTTGGTTGAAAATTTATATTTTTGGTTGAAAATTAATATTTATAATGAAGAATTAATATTTTTAATTAAAAATTTATGTTCTGTCGTTTAAAAGCCATTTGATTTGCTTAAAATTCGTATTTTTTCTAATAAAAGTCTTTTTTGGTTAAAATATTAACTATTATATTTTTCGTTGAGAATTCATTTTTTTCCGAAAGATCAACTATTTGGTTTAAAGTTGAACTAGGTTATAAAATGTTCCTTCTTTGGCCTAAAAATTCAATAATATGGTAGAAAATTAAACTATTTGTTTGAAAATTCAACTATTCTGGTAAAAAATTTAACTTTTTTTTGAAAATTAACTTTTTTTCAATTCAACTCTTTGGTGAAAATTTCTTCTTTTTTTTTAAATTCGTCTTTTTGACTTGAAAATTCAACAATTTGGTAGAAAATTAAACTATTTGGTTGAAAATGAACTTTTTTATCCTAAATTCATATTTTTGGTTGAAAAATCGACTATGTTGGTAGAAAATGAAACTATTTATTTGAAAATTAAACTATTTTGTTGCGAATTCGTTATTTTTATTTAAAGTTTTTTTTTCTCAAAATTTAAATATTTCATTTATGTTTGTCGAAAATTTATAATTTTTCGGGGGGATTCAACTATTTTGTTGAAAATTCTGCATTTTCAGCTGGATTTAGCTGGTTCAAAATTTCTGTTTTTTTTGCAGTTGATAATCAATTTTTAAACTGAAAATTAATTAATTTCATTTTTGGTTCATTAGTTTTTTTTTAGTCTTTAATTTAACTATTTCGTTGTAATTTGATCTTTCTTCATTGGAAATCAAGTTTCTTTTCTTTAATTCTTCTATTTCAGTTTAAAAATAAACTTTTTTCTAAAAAAAAATTAACTTTTCAGCTTGAATTTGTTAAATTTTTTGTTGAAAATTCGTCTACATGGATAGAAAATTAATCATCTTGAGTGAAAATTCATCTATTTGGTTGATGATTCAACTATTTTGTTAAAAATTATTTCTTTTCTCCTTCAATTCAACTTTTTTGTTTAAGGTTCAATTATTTTGTTGAAAATTCAACTATTTTGTTAGTCATCTTTTTTTGCTTAACAATTGAACTGTTTTGTGAAAAATTCATCTCCCATGGCTGAAAATGAACTTTGTTCTCGTAAGTTTAACTTTTCAGTTTGAAAATGCAGCTGTCAATTATTAAATTTTATCAATTTTAATTATTAATAATCTTTCATATAAGTGGATAAGGGTCCCACATATCAGAAGCACGGTGCGGTCCAAAGGACCGCACATCCACAAGAGCATACTCACTTGTCACTTTTTGCTCTTGTTTGTGTGTGATATCTTGATTTTTAAGTACCTTGAAACAAATTAAAATTGAAACATAAAATTGTGGTCCTATCGTGGTCGTGCGGTCTCACAGACCGCACGACCATACGTAAACGTTAATTTTGCCAAAATGCAGGGGAAATTTTTACACTCAAAGGAACAACTTGCAGGGGAGTCATTTAAAAAAAAAGCCTCTTATGGACCATTCTGATATCGACAAATAAAACGTATACCCATATATAAACAAGTTTATTCGAAAAACTCTACATATATATTTTTGCCCTAGTAGACATTTAGTTCTGTCAACGATTTTTTGAGAGAGATGTACCGGATGTACCGGACATAAAGTCCTTTTATGTCGCGAATATCCATGTACAACTAATCTCCACGTGTGAGA
The DNA here is from genome assembly GCA_011634705.1 of Andricus grossulariae. Taxonomy (NCBI): domain Eukaryota; kingdom Metazoa; phylum Arthropoda; class Insecta; order Hymenoptera; family Cynipidae; genus Andricus; species Andricus grossulariae. The sequence continues at coordinate 5,486 of JAABKJ010002224.1, forward strand.
CATGAATTTACATTTGCGCTCGAAAATGCGTTTTTCTCGCCCAATCATAATGGTGGATCTTAGTTAACGCCCCCTGAGAAAAAGATTCAACGAGTAAACTTTACGATTTACTGCTCGTAAAATTCGTCACGTCTTCTAGACATTCCGCAGCAATATATACTTGTTTCAGCAAACTTTAATGGAAATGGATCCTGTACTGCGTTTATGGGGTACTACGGTGGTCCAAATGTACACCTATTGAATTTTTCTTTCTGTTCTAACCCCCCCCCCCCACCACCTAATTTTTTCGATTCCCGAAGAAAGAAACTGAATTTTTTCAAATCAGACAACATTAATCCGTGCCTCTGTATTTTGGAATGAACGTGGGATTTTTTATGGGAAAAAACTCTGTTTTCAAAAAAATGGGGAAAAGAAGTACTTATTATTACATTTTTGTGAATTAAAGTTTAGTCACTAAGTAAGAAATGTTTCTAGGAATAATTTCACCTCATACATTTTTTATTCGGACCAACTAAGCCCCTTGTATTGTGCCCGGAAAATACCAAACAAATTCTAAATAGCAGTTTATCTGAAATTCTCTCTAAAGATGGCATTTTTTTTTATTTATTCAGATTATTTTTTTTTAATTCATCATTTTGGTTGAAAATGTACCTATCCATTTTTGACAGAAAGTTAATCTTTTTTGGTCAAAAATTCAGCTACTTGATTGAAAGTTAAAGTACTTTGTTATAAAATTAATTTTTTCGTTGAAGATTATTCGCTTTGGTTGAAAATTTAATTATTATAATCACAATTCGTTTCTTTGTTGTTAAAAATTAACTTTTTCAACTGAAACTTTAACTATTTGAATTTTGGTAGAAAATGGAATTACTTTTTAGTTAAAAATTCGTCTTTTTGTTGTGAAAATTAATTTCCTATGATAGAAATATCATCTTTTTTGGTTTCCGAAAAAAGGGGAAAAAGAAGTACTGGTTATTAACTTTTTTTAAATTAAAGTTTAGTCACTTCTGAAGGAAAATTCCTTGGAATAATTTTCATCTGATAACTTTTCAATTTTGACCCCCAAAACCGTTTGTATTGTGTCCGGAAAATGCCCCAAAAAACTAAAAATGGCAGTTTCATCTCAACTTCATGCTAGAGACAGTATTTTTTTTGAATCTGTTTACCATGAATTACTTTTTTTCAACTAATCTTTTTTTTTTTTGAAAATATAGCTATTCCATTTTTGGTAGAAAATTGATATTTTTCAGATAAAAATCCAAATATTTGGTTAAATGCTGAAGTATTTAGTTAGAAAATTGATTTTTTGGTTGAAGATTCATCTCTTTAGTTGAAAATTAAATAATTATGACCAAAAGTGTATTTTTTTCGTTAAAAATTAACTTTTTTACTGAAAATTTAACTATTTCAGTTTTGATAGAAAATTTAATTATTTTCAGTTGAAAATTCGTCTTGTTGTTGTAAAAATTAATTTCTTATGATAGAAATGTTATCTTTTTTGGTTTCCGAAAAAAAGGGAAAAAATAAGTACCTGTTACTACCTTTTTTAAAATCAATTTTATGCTAAAGACGGTATTTTTTGAATTTACTCAACATGAATTATTTTTTGTATCAACCTTTTAGTTGAAAATATATATTTCATTTTTTGTAGAAAACTTACCTTCTATTTGTTAAAAATAAACTACTTCTTCAAAAGCTGAATTCTTTCGTCAAAAAATTAATTGTTTTGTTGAAGATTCGCCTCTTTGGTTGAAAATTTAATTTCTTTGTTAAAAACTCGCTTTTATTTGTTGAAAATTAACTTTTTCAACTAAAAATTTAACTATTTCAGTTTTAGTAGAAAAATTAATACTTTTATTTGAAAATTCATTTTTTTCGTTGTGAAAAGTCCTCCATTTCTATAGAAATGTTATCTCTTTTGGTTTTAGAAAAAATAGAAAAAAGAAGTAAATGTTTTTAACTTTTTGTAAATTAAAGTTTAGTCAATTCTTAAGACATTTTTCGAGGAATAATTTCAACCTGCTAACTTTTTAATTTTTACCCTCAAAACCCCATGTACTGTGCCCGGAAAATGGCCAGAAAAAAAATAAAACAGCAGTTTTATCTCTAATTTAATTCCACTCTTGTTTCCTGTTCCTACTCAAAATTATTATTTTTTTTTTTTCGTTCATCCTTCCAGGTCAGAATTATACTTCTTTCCCAGATCCAAATGTAATTCAGAATTATTATTCATTTGAAAAATTTCCTGAAATTAACATTCTTAAAAAAAATGCACGTTCAAAGTCACAAATATGAAATTCTTTTTTCAAAATCAGAATGAGATATATCTCCTTTAATTTTTAGTTGCAATCAAAAAGTTTATTTGCATTAAAAAATCCAAGTGTGAATCAGAATTATAATTCCTTTGAAATATTTCCTGAAATTCCCATTCTTAAAAAAAAAATATCCTCATATATCCTGATCTTATTTCGTTTGAAATTTTTTTTTTTTTAAACTAATGCTTTTAAATAATAATTAAATTATTCTGGTTTTGGTAGAAAATAAAATGTATTAGTTAAATATTTGTCTCTTCGTTGCCAAAATTCACTTGTTTTGACATACATTTTTTTTTCAACAATATAGAAAATTTCCTGTTAAATTATTCCACTTACGGTAGAAAATAAAATTTCTTAGTTAAATATTTGTCTCTTCGTTGCGAAAATTCGTATGTAAATAATAATTACAGTTTTCATGTTTTTATTTTGAATCTTATCAATAAAAAGTATATATATATATATTTTTTTTTTAACTTCAGATGAATACTTATTTACGAGTTTGAGTGTACACCGGATTTCAAGATTTCATAGTCTTTCAAGATTTTTAAATCATCATTTATACTATCGTCATTATCATCAATAAAATTTTTTCTATATTGCTTGTTTCATAATTGAACAAACTGAAAATAATATAATAACAAATCTCGGGTAATATTTATTTTTGGACAGTCTAATGAAAATTTCGGTTTATAAACCAAATTCCCAGTAACTTCTCGGATTTTAACAGAATTATTGTGTAAATATGTCAAAATTGTTAAACAATTAAACACTTTGGTAAATTTATAAAAACTTTTTAATATTTCTCTCATAATATATAATTTTTTCAAATTCAAAATGTAATAAGTTGTAAAATTATCTTTTGATTGCATATATAAACAAGAAGTCGCAAATTTATATAATCAGAACATTCATAATATCCAGTGAAATATGCTTTTACTGAATCAGAAGTAAATAATTCTATTTTTATTTTGTTGATACATTCAAGATCGTATTAAATTGAAAGGCTTTTCTTGTATTCCTTTTCATAAATCAATTTCAAATTATAACATATCTTCAAATATGGATAAATCAACTAAAGTCGCCTAAAATCATGTAAATTTCCGATCGTGCTATTTTCAGCTAAACGTATAAAAGTATTGATTTTAAATTGCAAAATTTGATATTCCATAAAAGCCCATTTTTCTCAAAATGATTTGACAGAAAATTGCGGAACGTAAAAAAGGGACACGATACCCCTTCAATTTAACGTGATCCTGCCGGAAATGAAACCCCTATTGGGCTCATGCCGAAAAATAAAAAAGCTCTTCTCTGACACTGACTGACAGGCTTTTTGATGAAAATAAAGAGGAAAGAGAAAAGTGAAAAGAGAAAAAAAAAGCTATCGCGAAATGAGCACCAATTCCAACGAAAACATTTCCATCTGCGGAAAAAATCGATGCGTGTACACGTGTATTATCAGTAGTGAAGTTACTCGCGTGAATTTATGAAAAAAGCAAACATGGGAGGACGAGTTTGGAAAATTGCATTGGCTTAATCGAATATCACGGTAGATGGTCAACGTTGACGTAATCTAGTTGGAATATTGCACCTGCAGTCTGCACTCTGCTTAGAGAATCGAGTCGCTACTAGATTTATTCTCACTATATCTATGTCCAGTGACCACCTAGAATTCGTGTATCTGCAAATGTGACTAGCCATAGGCCTGACTGCGGAAGCAATTCGCATGTATGATATATCGCCAATGAAAATCGAGCGTATATAGGCAATTTTGTACAGACAGGCCAATTTCACGACCAGAGAATGGGCGATGCCCATTTGATCGCTTGTTCTACTCCCTCTAGCCAACTTCTCCTCATGTAGCTGAGGGATCACCGGGCGATGCTTATTTTATCATCGCCTACCTGTTTGCTCTACCCCCTCCACTCGACTTCTCCTCACGTAGCTGAGGGATCACCGGGCGATGCTTATTTGATCATCGCCTACCTGTTTGCTCTAGCCCCTCCACTCGACTTCTCCTCCCGTAGCTCAGGGATCACCAGGCAATGCCCATTTGATCACCGCCTATCTGTTTGCTCTATCCCCTCTACTCAACTTCTCCTCACGTATCTCCGGGATCACCAGGCGATGCCTATTTGATCTCTGGCTACCTGCATGCTCTATCCCTTCTACTCAACTGCCCCTCATTACCTGAGTGATCGCCATACGCTGTCGCCGATCCTTGCCAGTGGGAGTCTTTATTACAAACGGCGAATAAAATACTATTACATGTAGAAAAATAATAAGCAATTCGTCTTCTTAGCGCAGCCAAATATTTTTAACGCAGGAATATACTTTCGATTGTTTCTAAGATGCAGAAAAATTATTGATAATAATCTTCAGATTTGTTTATTCACTTTTTGCACATTGAAGCTCCTATGTTTCCCTGTAGAACAAATTTTCATAAAAAGGTACAGAAGAAGAAAACTGTTTTCACAGAAATCTACGATAAATACAATAAATTACAATCAAAATTACAGAAAAGTACAACTTTTTTCTATTATTGAGACGAATTTTGTACTTTTTTTCAAATTGTTGTATATCGTTGTATTTTATTGTAGTTTTAATTTTCTACAAAAATTTACAACTACAAGAAACTACAGGAATTTACAGATTTTTCAGTCAAAAAATTGTTCTTTTTCGACTTAGGATGATAAATATTTAGAATATTGCAATGAGATAATTTTGAATTAGGATTTGTACATGATCGCTATTACAAAAAAAACTTCTATGTTTGAACTTTAAACGAATTGTATAAAATTGAAAAACAATAATGAATACTCATTATTAAACAAAAAAACCTTACGTTTGAAGTTTTTTTTCGAATATATAGCAATCGATTGGACACCATATTTATCATTTAAAATTATGTCATTGCAATGTTCTCAGCATTTATTATCCTAGGTCGAAAAAGAACAACTTTTTTCCAGAGGGTGAAAAATTCAAATATTTTTCTAGAAAATTTAACTATTTGGTTGAAAATTAACCTTTTTATTGAAAATCTAACTCTTTTGTTGAAAATTCGTCTTTTTGGTTTAAAACGAACTTTTATCATGAAAATTAACTTTTTAGATGAAAATTCATATCTTTGGTATGAAAATTCAACCATTTGTTCAAAAATTCATGTATTTTGTTACAAATTTAAGTACTTTGGTAGAAAGTCCAAATTTTGTCGAAAATTGACTTTTTTGTTGAAAATCTAACTATTTTGTTGAAAATTCGTCTCTTTGGTTTAAAATGAACTTTTTTGGTGAAAATTAACTTTTTAGATGAAAATTAATATCTTTGGTATGAAAATTCAACCATTTGTTTGAAAATTGATATATTTTGTTAGAAATTTAAGAACTCTGTTAGAAAGTCCAAATTTTGTCGAAAATTAACATTTTTGTTGAAAATCTAACTATTTTGTTGAAAATTCGTCTGTTTGATTTAAAATGAACTTTTTTGATGAGAATTAACTTTTTAGATGAAAATTAATATCTTTGGTATGAAAATTCAACCATTTGTTTGAAAATTCAACCATTTGTTTGAAAATTCATATATTTCGTTAGAAATTTAAGAACTCTGGTAGAAAGTCCAAATTTTGTCGAAAATTAACTTTTTTGTTGAAAATTTAACTCCTTTGTAGAAAATTCTACTTTTTGATTTGAAAATTATAGAAAATTCAACTATTTGGTTGAAAAGTAACTTTTTTTTTTGAAAATGTAACTCTTTTGTAGAAAATTCGACTTTTTGATTTGAAAATTATAGAAAATTCAACTATTTGACTAAAAATTAACTTTATTTTTGAAAATTAATATTTTCGGTTTGAAAATTCAACCATTTGGTTGAAAATTCATGTATTTTTGTAAAAATTGAACTATTTTGGTAAAAAGTGCAAAGGTTGAAAGATAACTTTTTTGTTGAAAATTCGTCCTTTTGGCTTTAGACTTCATTTTTTTGGGCAAAGAATTTCACATTTTTTTGGTAAAAATACAAATGTTTGATTAATAAATGTGACTGAAAAATCTTACTTTAACTAATGCCTATTTCTTTTTTAATTAAGTTTTTGTGAATTATTATCTTAGTTATTTTGATTCTCAAACTATGAAATTAAGGAAGTGAAAAAAAGTAAATTTTTAGGTAACTTGAAGTTACTTTATCTAGTAACTTTATCTAGTAATCAAAAATGTAATTCTTAAATTTTCTGTTAGAAAAATTAATTTTTAACCAAAAAAAAAAAAGAAATTTTTTAATAAAATAGTTAAATTTGTAGCCATAGAACTAAGTTTTCAACTAAAGTTTAAAAATTAATTTTTAACCAAAAAACAACAAATTTCAAATAAAATAGTTAAATTTTTCATAGAAAGAAATGAATTTGCAATTAAAAAAATAAATTTGTAAAAAAAAATAAAATAGTTAAATTTTCGGCTAAAAACATAATTTTGAACCGAAAAAGGAGGTTTGAACCAAATACTTCAATTTTCAATCAAAACTAATGAATTTTCAACCAAAAAGATGATTTTTCAACTGAAATATTAATTTTGAATAACAAAAAATATTTTTAATAAAACAGTTACATTTTTAACCAAAGGAATGAATTTTGAACCAAAATAAATGAATTTGCAAACAAGAAGAATAATTTTCCAAAAAGAGTCTATTTTCAAACACATAATTGAATTTTCAGCTGGAAAGATCAACGTTCAAGAAAAAAAAAAAACGAATTAAAAAAAAATTAGTTAAAATTTCAACCGAAAAATAATTTTTTAAGCAAAAAGATTAGTTGTTAAGCATAAAGATTAATTTTTAACTAAAGCAGGCGAATTTCCAATCAAATACATGATTTTTCATTAGTATAGTTTATTTTTAACCAAAGATATAAATCATCAATAAACAACGTAAAATGTAATAGTTGATATTTCAACCAAAAAATATTTTTAATTAAAAGCCGTTTAATTCAACCAAAAAGGACGAATTTTCAATAAATCATGTAATTTTCCAAATAAAAAGATCAATTTTCAACCAAAAATAACAAAAAATAAAAGACAAATTTTCAACAAAATAGTTAAATTTTCAACCAAAGAGAAGGAACTTGAACTGATAAAATTTTGATCTAAAACAGTTGAATTCAACCAAAAAAAAGAAGACGACTTTTCTCCAGAACAGTTGGTTTTTTAATTTGGAAATATTTTATTTTTCGCTATAAAAAAATAGAAAACTCAAAATATTAAATTTTTTCTTTTCAAACTGAATGATTGACATTTTGACTCTATTTCCCGAATCAATCATAAACTTTTATCAATGAAACTTTTTTTCGATACAGTAAAGAATACAAAATAATATTAATAATAATATAGCATGCATATTTCAAATAACTATTTATTTTTTGAAAGGTTTTGTAAACTTAAATGCGAGTTGAAATCAAATGCTCAGATTTAAGAACAAGAAAATAAGTATTATCAGTTTGTTTTTAAATTTTATATAAATATTATTTTTATAAGATTCTGGATAAAATAAAAAAAAGATTTTTCAATATCTTAGATATGTCAAAAAAGAATCTAGAAGATTAAAAAAAAAATTATTTCATAGAATTTTACAAAATATTAGGAAAAATTCGAGTCTTTCTAAAAGATGTTTAGGACTAGTCCTAAACAAATCAAGAAATATTTGATAAATTTTCGGAAATGTTACGAATTTTTAAAACATTTCTAATCGATTCAAAACGTCCTAGATTTCTGAAAATATTTTTGAATGATTCAAATTTTTCTTACAATTTTGAAAAATCGTGTAAAATGTGAAAAAATTGCCTTATAATCTTCTTAATTTTTCCAGCAATTTCAAGAAAATTTGTGTATTCTCTTAAAACTTTCGAAATTCTTTTAAATCTTCCAAAGTTTATGTTTGAAATCTTCAAAAATCTACATTTCTAAAAATATTTTGAAGTTTTGAGAAATCGTTTGATATGTTCAAAAACCTTTTTTAATTTTTCTGAAAGTTCACTTATCAAAATAAATAATTATTTCTTTCGTTCACACGAATATTGGGAAAATTATTATTTTTTCAATCTTGTAAGACCTTCTCAACTTCCTAATCTTTAAAAATTATTCAAATGTTTCCTGAATTTTTTTTAAATTCTGCGAAATTGAAAAAATTGCCTTAAAATTGTTCATATTCTTCTTTGAGAATTTTTGAAATTTTCTAAGATTTCCAAAAATCTTTTTAAATAATCTCTTAAAACTACTTTTTCGTAATAAAAAACTATTTCAATTTTTCCTAGAAACTAAAATTTTTTTTCATTTTCGTGCAACCTTATAAAATTCTTGAAAAATCTTTACAAGTTTTAATTATTTTTGAATCGTTTCAAAACTTCTGAATATCTCTTAAACTCACTCAAATTCTCTCTAAAATTATATGATATGGCAAAATTGCAAAATGTTTCTTTAAAACCTTTGCACTCTTTTTAAAAATGTTAGGAAATAATTAAAAAGGTCTTGTAATCTTTCTCAATTTCCTCTTAATATTAATTACAAAACAATCATTTAAAATTTCCCCATGAATGTTAAAAACATTATTTTCATTCTCTTGACACCCTGCAAAATTCATTTGATCTAAGAATTCTTTAAATCCTGCAAGTTAAAAAAAAATTCTCAAAGTCTTCCATATTCTTTTTCCACACATTTTGAAATCTTCAAAACTTAAAATTATTTTTGTAAAATAAAGCCTCAACCATTTACAATTTTACCAGCAATCTTGAAGAAAATTAATCTCATCAAATCTTTCATAATTATTAAAAAGCATCTAATGTTTTTATAGAATTCTTGAAAATAGGTTTGTGCCCATAATTTAATTTTTCTTGTCTCTTTTAAAATGTGAGAATGTTTAAAAATTATAGTGTGATAACGAAAAATAATTTTTAGAAACATTTAGCAATAAATTTTATGATGAAGTAAAATTATTTATTTCAAAATTTTTATGTACAAAGTTGATAGTGCAGAAAATTCATAAATTTAAAATTTTTCAGTATTTAATTGGCAGTAAATTTCTGCCCATTGGAGAAAAAAAATACAGAGCAAAGCATTTTTCTTGCGGCATAAATTAGCACTAAATTATAACCAAAATAATTGCATGGTTCCCATGTTATCAGGGCTTATATGGTACTTCGAGCTTCAGGCACCTTAAAAATAAATTCTTGAAATTGTTATTAACTATTATATATATATAAAAGAAACTCTAAAAGATGGTTTCATGAGCAGAAAAGCTCGTCACTTTACAACTTTATATCCTATTGTCTGTATACTATTCTTTCATTTCCCCTAAAGTTACTAACCTTATAAACGTGCTTTGCGACAATATAAAACAAGATCTTAACTCCTCGCAAACGAGTTTCTCAAATTGGATTGTTTTATGAACAGAGCAGGATTTATCTTCCTTTTTTTAATGAGAAATTAACTTATCCACAAATGCAGGAAAACGATCCAAGGAATAATAAAAATAATAACCAAATAAATTAAATACAAATATAATACTTTATCCTGCAATTGTGTAATAAGCATTCTATAAAAGTTGAATAACATACAGGAGATTAGAATTAACTATAGAATTTCTCTATCATGTTTTTTGTTCACTGTCACAAACAATCTATAAATTTAAAATAAAGCGGAATCCGTATTTTGTATTGTCAAACTCTAGCTCAGCGTAAAAAATACACGATACCTTTGATCCGTAAGGAAAGCAGTAAATACGTCAAAAGTGTCAAAGAACAGCATGATAAAAATATAAAAATCATATATTGCCTAGAAAGGCTCAGTCATTTTTTTTGTCAGATTCATATACTCAGAGCGAGAAAAACGTGAAATATGGTAAAACGTTTCTATGGTAGAATTCCGCCCAATCATGAAAATAGATGTACAAATTGGAAAAATCCTAATTTTTAATTCGAAATAAACTCTGATAAACAATAAGAATTTTAGAATAACACTAATGCAAAAAAATATCACAAGGACTTCCAGAGCTTTTAAAATGATAAAGATACCGATTAATCAATTTGAAAAAATGATCGATAGTATAGGATAGCCGCTACGCAGAAGAAGAAACATTTGATGTAATCGAATCAAAACTGAACTAAAATTTTAAATTAAATGTTGTATAATTTCAAAATTGTAATTGTAAATTTTTATTAGTCGGTCAGTTGAAATATTTATGGTAAAAATATAAATAAGGCAAATTATATTTCTTGATGCACGTCTACATGCTAAGACCTTTAATTTCAGTCATCTTCGAAGAGTATCGAATCAAAAGAAAAGATTTCAGCATAGTGGTCTTCAAAATAAAATTTCCTCATTTCTCTCATTTCTCTCATGTCTCTCATATTTTATCTTTGATAAGAAAAGGAGATTACTATATAGAAAATTTTATATATGTATGCACACATGCTATAACCTTTATTTTATAACATCCCCAAAAGAAATCGGATTAATAGAAAAGCTTCCAGCATAGTGATCGAGAAAAATGAAACTTCCTGACTTTGCTTATTATTCATTCTTTATTAACAAACGAACATCAGCATAACATAGGAAATTTTATTTTTCAATGCATATCTACATTTCAAGAGATTTAATTAGAGCCATTCCCAAAAATAAGGACGAATAGAAAAGATATATAAAATAGAAAACAACAGTCTCATACAAATTGAAATTTCCTCATTTGTCTTATTTTACAATCTTTGATATAAAAAAAAAACATCAAAATGACATAGCAAATTTTAATTTTGGATGTCAAGACCTTCAATTTCGGCCATCTTCGGAGACTATCAAACTGAAAGAAAATATTCCTTCATAGTGATCTAAAAGACGAAATTTCCTCATTTTTCTTATTTTTTAATCCAAATTAAAAACAAACATTAGCACAACATACTAATTTTATTTTTTGATGCATATCCATATTATAAGACCATCATTTTGAGCCATCTCTGGTGGAAAAATTTTTACAATAAAGTATAGAAAACTAAAACTATTTTTACAAGAATCTAGAAATAAATTCATTTTATTTATTTTTTAAATAATTTACAACTACAAGAATCTACAGGAATTTACAGGTTTTACAGCCAAAAAGTTGTTCTTTTTCGACCTAGGATGACAAATATTTAGAATATTGTAATGAGATAATTTTCAATTAAAATGTGAACATGATCGTTATTACAAAGAAGCTTCTTTGTTTAAGCTTCGACAGAATGTTAGAATATTAAAAAACAATAATGAATAATCTTTATTAAAAAAGAAAGACAAAAAAGTTTTTTTTTCTAAAAAATATAGCAACCGATTGGACACCATACATGTCATACAAAATTATGTCATAAAAACTGAACCGCAAATTAAAACACTGAAAGTGGAATACTTTTAGATCTCAACTTTTACAGATGGAACAGTTAAAATATTAAAAAAATAAAATAAAAAATCCAGGCTATCATTTTCAACGCTATGCATTAAAGAATGAATCCAAAAGTTTAAAAATTTTCAGAATTACATCATTTTAAGCAATTTTAAGCTAGAAACATTAATTTATACACTAAAATTTGTTTTAAAATATTCTCGAATATTCTGTTAAAAATTTCTTTGAAAAATCATTTAAAAATTGTCAAGGAATCTAATAATGATTTCATCATCTTCGAACTCGAATTTTTTCGACAAATTTCTGAAAATCCTGCAAAAGTAAAAGAAATTATCTCATAATCATTCAGATTCTTTTTTGGCAATTTTTAAAATCTTATTAAATAATTTTTTTAAATTAATTTATACGCAGAATATGATTGTTAGTTTTTCTAGGAATTTTGATCCAAATTTTATATTGATTTAAAACCTTTGAAAATGTTTAATGTCTCTCGCTTCTCTCATGTTTTAAATTATTTTGAAATCTTCTTAAAATTTCGAAATACATTTCAAACTTACTCGATCATTTTCCAAAATAATAATTGCTCAATCGTCACTTATCATTCAAAAAAGCATTTTTAAACTTTTTAAATATTTTCTTAAAATTAATTTTTCGAAATGAACAATTGTTTAAATCTTGACAGCAAACTTGAGAAATTTTATTTTATTTTCCTGAAATCCTTAAAACTTGTAAATATCTTTTAAACTAAGTGAAATATTTTCCAAATTGTTAATAGTTCAATTGTTATTCATGCATCAGAATTCAATAATTTCACTAACACATTAAAAATTTGTTAAATAGAACAATTAAAATTGTAACATTCAAAGTTTTAATTTAACACTTCCAAATGTTAACGATTTAAGGCTCTCTTTTTCAAATAATTTAGTTTAAAAATCTTTAGTTTTTAGTATTTGATTTATAATTGCTCATTTTAAATGAAAAGTAATATACCGCGAAATATTTTCGAAAAATGCCTTCTTTAATTAAAAAATTTCTAATTAAATTGGTTAAAAATTGAATATTTTAGATTGAAACAATATTTAAATAGGATTTGGAATTGAATAAGAGCGTTTATTTTCGTTAAATTATCTTTAAATTAAAAGAAGTTTATAAATAACCGTAGTTATTGTTCGTGAATAAAATTAACTTGGTCATACGGTCATATAAAAAGCAATGTATTCAGATGTCCAAGAATCAAAATTTATGTGCCATGTGATATTTGTCATGAAATACTCCAATTCACTGAATATACATAGTTTATAAATTTTCAACTGAAAATTCACATTTGTTTAACTACTGAAGCTTTCAAATTGCAAAATTTCTATTTTTAACATTAAAATCTGTAACTTGCTTAATTTTGAATAGATTCAGAATTGTCCTGCAAAATCAATTATTCTTCCATTTTTAATAATCGAACTACAGCTCGACTATATATTATATAATTTACGTAAAATTAAAAGTTCTAAAAAACTTTTTAAAAAACTTTTTTTTCTTTCAAATTAAAAATTAAAATTAAAAGTACCTTGAGATTTTTACAATAAAGGAAAAAAAATATTAATGAAAAGTTATACAAATTTTTGAGTTGGAGAAAATTGAACTTTATTGTTAATTATTTTAATTTTATACAAGAAAATGCAAACTAATCAGTTATTTTTATTTAACTGTAGTTTTTGTTAAATTTGGTCATTTTTTTACAAAAAAGTACATGTTCAAACAAAGAATTATAGTAGTAAAAGTTTTTTACTTTCTTGTAAAAATTATTTCGACCAGGGATTTTCGAAGCCAATATAGCTGAAAGAAAAGCTTTCAACATAGTGATCGGAAAAAATAAAAAAATTTCATTTTTCGAATTTTTTACACACTAATAACAAAAAAGCAATACTATGGCAGAGCCATTCAAAAAAAACTGGACTCATAAAATACCTTTCAGCATAGTCGTATAAAACACGAAATTTCCTCAATTATTTTATTTTATGATTTTTGATAACAAAGAAAGAACATTAAAATGAGATAGCAAAATCGCATAGTTCTCTATTCATTTTATCAAAATGACTGAATAATCTCAACAAATTTCTTTCACTGTTGTTAAACAGCGTTAGCTCTGAACCACATTCTTTGAGAATCCTCTCATCACTGACTTTGTCGGTTAGCATTTTGCCGCATACGAGATATGTCCGGAAAGTATCCGACCTTGTGCTCTAACTTTGTACCTAGTTCTATTATTATCAAAAACATATATTAATTATTTAGACAAGACCTCTGTAAGGTCCCCAAACCAAGTAACAAGGACCTGCGAATCTTTAGTCGACTAGTGACGCAGTTACGTACACGTCTAACCACGTACGCGTCGCATTTCATGATGATGGCACGCACTGAACAAAGAATTTGCATTGAATTTTGCCGAAAACTTGGCCAGTTATAGCCAGTTTTGGCGAAAAGAAACATGAAGATTTAATTTTATGGAAGGCTGATGAAGGGAACTTAATGGTCGCTGCTAACAGAGAAGATTATAACAGTACAGTTGAAAACATTCTTAAGAACGATACTTTATACAAGAATATTGAAATCAGTATGGTTACAACCATGAAAAATAAATGCAATGACATAACTATCAGATGGAAACGTTAAGAATTAATTACTGATCAATGTGCATATCGTTTAAAAACCGACAATAGTGTCATAGCGAAAGCTTATGCTCTCCCTAAAGTCCACAAACCTAATTTAAGATGGAGACTGATTGTTTCTACAGTTGGTTGTCCCACTTAAATTTATCTAAGTATATTTTAAATATTCTTGAACCTGTTTCTATTAACACTAGTTCGTTTGTTGAAAATAGTTGGGAACTTAAAGATATTTAAAAGAACATTAATGTACCAAAAAGTCATTCAATAGTTTATTTAGATGTAGTGTCCATATTTGATAGCATCCCACTAGATCTTGCTTTAGATTGCATTCAAGACAAACTTATTTTAAATCATAACTTGACAAAAAAAAAGAATGATTAATTTCTACCAGAACGGTTTTCAATGGTATTGTTCTCTTCTTTAATAATAAATTTTATAAACAAATTTCGGGTTGCCCTATGGGTTTACCTTTATCCCCAGTTGTTTCTGATTTAGTTTTACAAGATGTTGAAAAAAGAGCTCTAAAATTATTAGATTTCACACCTATTTTATACAAAAGGTATGTACATGAAATTTTAGCCATTGTTCCTACTGACAAGATTTAAACTTTCTTAAATGTGTTTAATAGCATTGAAGATTGTATAAAATTTATTCGTGAACGTGAGATTAAATTATTAACCATCTTGATCTGCAAATCATTAAAACTCAAAATGGTGATTCACTAACCAACTGGTATGAAAAACTTTCTTGGTCTGGCAGATATTTAAACTATAAGTATCATCATTTATTTGATCATAAAATTGGTTTAATTAAAGGTTTAGTAGACAGATGTGTTAAATTAAGTGATATACAACTTAGAAAAGAAAATTTAAATGAATCAAACACAACCTAATACATAAGAACTTGATTTTGTTAATGACATTATTACAGAGCGCATTTATGATATTTACAATAATAGTAGTAAAATAAATAAAAATAATAAATCGAGTTACACTTACAAAAAATTTAAATTAAATGTTACTTTGCCTTACATTGAGGGTTTATCGAAACGGTTAAGGAATTCACCTAAAAAATTTGAAAGATCATGTTCGTTTCAAAACCGCAAATACTCTAGATGATTATTTATAAAAAAAGAAGGACAGTGATTCCGTCGAAGAAAAGGAGTGATTTGTTACTTAGCAAATCATTTTACAATTGGCCAGTTATGTTCGGAAACCATCGTTATGATTCGGAAGGTGTATGGTGATGAGTCTATGAGTATTACTTAATTATAGGGTAGTTTAGGCGATTTGAAAATGATGCTAATGGAAATTGTTGTTCAACACTCAGAGATAGAGGAAGACCTTAGCATTCCAAAAATTATTGTTTCGGAAATCATTAGCAAAGATTTGGGATGAGTCGCGCGGCTGAAAAATTCGTACCACGGCTAGTGACTAAAGATCAAAAGAATTATCAAGCTGAAGTCGTCTAGGACAATTTGGAATCAATCATAAAAAGCCCGAAAATGTTCAAAAAAGTCATGAACGGATATGGGTCATGGGTTTATGGCTATGCCAGTGAGACAAAGGCCCAGCCTTCGCGTCAGAGTCGGAATAACAACAAGACAATGCTGACTGTTTTCTTCGACTAGGTTTGTGCACCATAAGTCCTAACCTTCTTGTGACTTTTTGCTGTTTTCCAGATTGAAGTATCCTCTAAAAGAAAAACAATTTCAAGACTCAGAAGAAATAAAACAGAATGCGACGAAGGAGCTCTTAGCTATTCCCAAAGGTGGCTTTAAGGAGTGCTTCCGAAAGTGGAAGCTTTGCTGAAAGAAGGTTGTGCCTCCCAAATAGGAGTACTTTGAAGGTAATATCATCGCCATTGACCAGAATTAACTCTGACTCCTGGTAGACCACAAGGTTGAATACTTTCCGGACAGACCTGTAGCAAATCTGTTAATATGTATGATGATGGTATATGTAGAATGTCTTCAACGATTCGTGTGACACGATACCTAGGGATTACGTTTGCGAAAGGTAAATAATAAAGCTGTTCTTTTCAGTTTCATATCACGTAGTAAGGTGCTGGGTGGTTTGAATATTTTCAACAAGGCCGTGCGTGCCCGAAAGAATTGTTAAAGGCAAACTGAACTGAAAAGTACGTAAGCCAGCTTGAGGCATATCGAAGAACAAAGTCGTAAAGAAGGCGGCGAAGCGAAGTTTACAAAAGTTGTAATCCGGTTGTACCTTCTGGGTGATCATGCGAACTCGAAAGAAAGCAGCTCTCTGGCTCCTAGATAAAACAGACAATTTGCGAAGACCATGCAAACGACCCGGAATTTACTACTAGTTTTCCAAGCTATTTTCTCTTCTTTCCTTAAATTCAGGCTTTATAGCTAAGAGAAAATAGCATGTTCTGGTAATTTTTAATATTTATTTGGTCCACTTATTTGCGCTCAAAAGTTGCTCTTGTTGATGTAAAACATTTCAATTTGTAATATTTTACCTTGAGGGATTCTTAAGGTAGTTGTCGCGTCAAAAATCAGATCTTTGAAAAAATTGTTTCTTTTTACGATTTTAAAAATCAAAATAATATTACTGATGATGATATTTAAAATGAAAAACTTACAAAAAATATTTATTTTGACGATAATTTTTGCAATCGAACTTTAGCTTACTATCACTTCTTACCAATTTTTGAAAAATGGTAGGATTTTAATGAATGATGGCTTATTTTTTCGGAGAAACTTTCTCTAAAACTCTACCGTTTCCAGTTTCGAAGGTAAATTTTTTTATGCCTGAAATCTTCAAAACAAGTTTTTAAAAAGAAAATTTGTTGAGGATTATTGACATATTTTCTAAATTGGAAACAGAAGAGTTGTAGGGAACATTTCACACGAAAAAATAAGCCCTGATTTAGTCAAATCCAAACGTGTTTTCAAAATTGGTGAAAAGCGACAGTAAGAAGAATTTGATTACAAGAAATATTCATAAAATAATTATTTTCAGTAAGTTTGCAACTTTTCCTGTAAAAATTAATGCTTTTTCTTTCATAGTAAATCACTGATGATATTTTTTTCAATTCTTAAAATCATAGAAAACTTTTTTTCAGAGATCAGATTTTTGACATGAGAACTACCTTAAAGGTGATATGAACAAATCTTTTCTAAAAATGAACGTTCATGATAATCTTCATTAATAATGATTAAATTATTGAAAAGCGTCTAGTTTGAACAAACTTTAAATTTTTTTTAAATGTATAGCTTCAAGATTCTATTCATTAATTTTTAAAGTTTTAAATTGAAAGAACTAACTTTTCACGATCTGTTTAAAATAACTGATACAAATATAAATTTTTTAAACAATTGCAAAATATCTTAAGAAATATTACTTATTACATTTATCAACCATATCGTTTATCCCGAAAAAGTAACTTTTCACGATTTTCTTGAAAAAAAAATTGTCTTTAAACAAATAATTACTGCTTGAACAATTTAAAAATGATTTAAAAAATACTTTGGAACTGGTCACTTATCGAATAACATGAAACTGGCATTTTGCATTTTTTGGGCATTTTCCGGACACAATAGAAGGAGATTAGTAGGCCCGAAATTTAAAGACCATTTTTTCAAAAACCAAGCTTTTCCCATTTTAGAATCACATGTTAACTCCAAAAACCGGTTAAAAAAAAAGTTAATGTTGACCAAATACAAGGAAAAAAAGTGGAAATTTCTTTTTCTGGAAAACGAACTAGCTAGGTGGGATCGATAACGAAAAATCGAAAGGCGAATTTTTGGATCACCCTGTTAATAATTGTTATCATCCCTAAATATGATATAATTTCAATTTCAAATTCGATAAATGCTACTTATGGAAAGGGTTCAAATACTTGGACTAGGGTTAAAAATTTCTTATATTGTTTCAATTTCCCTGTACAGTTCTATAGTGGTTCATGTCAGTGCTAAGCTTCTAGAACATTCTTGATGAAATCACATAATAATATTGCGCAATTGTGACAGCTGCTCACGCAAATTCGTCTCTCACAATTGCGCAATATTATTCGTTGACTTCATCAAGAATGATCTAGAAGCTTATCACAAACACGAAGCACTACAGCTGCAGAACAGTCTAGATGTTGATGAGGTAGGAATCTTGGTCTAGAACCGGCCTCACTCATCTACTATTAGTTTCGGAGATATAGTATTTTCAAAAAAGTCGGGTCTTCAAATTCAAAATCCTGTAACACTCATCCAACACTACAGTTTATCCAAAATTTACCAAAATCGTCATATTCCTCTACAACTTTGATATTCAGAAAATGGATTGAACCATTTGCCTTGCTAGAGATTCTGATAAACATAACTTTGCTGATGGTCTGCAGCTTGTGGTTTTGCTCGAGACCGTCAGAGTCCATAATGTCCATAGAGTAAAGCCTGATTTGCTTTTTAGAGACCACTAAACTTTGGAAATGACTTTGCAATAATTCTAACTTACTAACGGAACAGTTATGTTCAACAGCTTGTTTAAGGGTCATTGTCAGAAAGTTGTGAAATTTAATTCCCGGACACTTTCACCTATTTCCATTACTTAGATTTTTTGAATAATACTAGGATAAAATTGGTGTATCGGATTGCTTTTTAGCAAAGTTTCAAAAATTTAGTTGCTTTTGTTTGGAAATGGAAGATTAAAATATAGCTGAAATTTCGAATCGGTGACCCTTAACTATATATTTCTTACTTGTATAGAAAAACGACTTATTGCCTATTGAAATCTATGTGAGACCACAAATTTTTCAAAACAAAAAAATGATCAAAAAGTACAAAATTAGTATTTAGTATTTAAATTATAATTATTCTCGCTTTTAGGTACTTGAGACAAGCCCCGAAATTGAAATTGTGATAAGAACCAAAATTTAATTATATTTTCCTAGTCTAAGCTCTTTTCTGATTGCAAAATGGGATTTTAGCGCTGCTGATTTTAATTAAGCGAAAATATAACGCACGAATTTAAATGAGAAAACACTCGGAAATTGTTTTACGTAGAAAGTGTCATCTAGTCACAGATCATTGACAGAAATTAAGAATTGTAATTTAAAAACCAAAAATCAAAAGTGTGCCTCGAGGGATCAAAAAAATCTTAAGAAAATCCATTATTGCTTTTGCATCGAATGTAGTCAAATGAAAAATATGAACTATCTAAGAAAGTCATCAGAGTGCACAATAAATGAGCAATTCTTGATTGTAATTACGAACAAAAGTGAAAAAGTAATTAAGAAACTTTTCTTGGCAAGATTAGTTATTAACTTGGAAGCCCTGTGTAATTGCGCTTTCCAGAAAGTAGGAATATACGAAGATACAATAGGGAAGAGAAGTTGTAGAATTAATTTTAACAAGGCAAACAAGATGTATAGTCTGACTGAATTGAAACATAGATTTCATGTATAAGTCCATATCTTGAGAAAGGAAATAAGTTCTCTTAGTACTCTCACGAGGGTATTCATTCAGGGGAAAGAGAAGGATAGAATGTACAAGTCAAGTGGATCTACGAGGTGGATTCTCACTTTACTAGATGCGCTTAACTTTAAACTTCGACATATCCTCCAGTGAGAACTACTCTAAATCAACCCCTACTACGTCCTTTCTTGCTTTTTGTTAGAAAAGAGTGAGAAATGTTTCTAGAATCTTAAATTGTACGGAGAACATACATAGGAAATAAAAAACAATTGTTAACATTATGGTAATAGCAATATTATTCGAGTTTATTATGAATCTTTATCAAGAAAATCAATAGAGGAGATAGAATGTTTTAATTTGTTTCAGCGAGAACTACTCCAAACTAATACATCATACTAATGGAATAGGAAACAATTGGTAATAGCATTATTGCAGTAGCAATATTATAGTAGGTAATTATGAATTTGCATCAAAAGAAAGAATAGATGGGATACAACCTGTCAATTAGCTCCAGTGATAACTACTCTTTATAGGTTATTTTATCAATCCCTCCCACATCGATTCTTTATTTTTGTTCAAAAAGAGTCAAAACAGTTTCTAGAATATTAAATTATACGAGAGAATATACAAATGAAATAGGAAACACTTAGACACATCATTACTGTAATATCACATTATAAGAGTTGACTATCAATTATCATCAAAAGAATCAACAGATGGGATAGAACCTTTTGATTGGCTCAAGTGAGAACTACTCTTTAGAAGTTGATTTATCGATCCCTTCTACATCATTTCTTCGTATTTGTTAAGAGAGAGTTAAAACTCTAGAAAATTAAATTATACGGGAGAACATACAAATGAAATGGGAAACACTTATAGCAATAGCATTACTGTAATAACATATTATAAGAGTTGATTATAAATTATCATCAAAAGAATCCATAGATGATATAGAACCTTTTAATTGACTCCAGTGAGAACTGCTCTTAGAATATACAAATGAAATAGGAAACAATTAGGATTAGTATTATTGCAATAGCATTTTATAAGAGTTGATCATGAATATCCATCAAAAGGATCAATGGATGAGATAGAAACTTTCAATTTGCTTCAGTGAGAGCTACTATAAATCAATTTCTCCTACATGCTTTCTTCGTTGTCATAAGAAGAGAGCTCGAACTGTTTCTAGAAGCTTAGATTGTGAGGAAGAACATAAAAGGAAAATAAATAAAAGTTGGTAATAACATTATTGTAATAGTAATATTATAAGAGTTGGTCTTGAATTTTTAACCAAAGAATAAATCGATAAGATAGAATCTCTTAAATCTCTCTAGTAAAAACCACTCTTTAGAGGTTGATTTATCAACTGCTTCTACATCCTTTCTTGGTTTTTGCAAGCAGAGATTTATAACTCTTTTTGAAATTTTTAATAATTTGCGAGAATATACAAAGTAGATAAGAAATGATTGAGAATAAAATTATCATAATAGCGATGTTATAAGAGCCAATTATGAATTTTCTTTATAAGAACCAATCGACGAGAGAGAAACTTTCAATTTTCTCTAGTGAGCATTACTTTAAATCAATTCTTCCAACATCCTTTCTTGTGTTTTCTTAGACGAGAGTTAGAAATGTCTTCAAAATCTTGAATTATATGTGAAAACATACGAAGGAAATAAAAAGCAATTGGGAATAACGTTATTGTAATAGCAATAGCCTGAGAAATATTTCTAGAAACTTAAATTATACGGGAGAACATACAAAGGAAATGAGAAACAATTGGGAATAACATTATTATAATGGCAATATTATAAGCTTTGATGACGAATTATCTTTATAAGATTTAATTGATGAGATAGAACCTTTCAATTAGCTTCCGTGACAACTAGTCTAAATCAACCCTTCCTACAGCCGTTCTTCATTATTTTCAAAAGAGAGCTGGAACTGTTTCTAGAATCTTAACTTATGTGGTGGAACATACAAATGAAATAAAAATCAATTGAAAAGAACATTATTTAATAGCAATATTATAATTGTTAATTATGAAATTTCCTCATATGGATCAATCGATGAGATAGAACATTTCAATTTGCTAGAGTGAGAACTACTCTAAATCAACCTCTCCTACATCCTCTTTCGTTATTGTTAGAAGAGAGGTAGAACAGTTTCTAGAAACTTATTTTTTTTGGCAAAAATTCATAAGAATTATTCAGTGTTTGGTAAGTTACTTTTTTTTAGTAACCAGTTGAAGTTACGTTACTAGATAAAGTAACTTCAAGTTACCTAAAAAGTTACTTTTTCACTTCCTTGATTTTATAGTTTGAAAATCAAAATAACTAAGATGATAATTTATAAAAACTTAATTAAAAAATAAACAGGCATTAGCTAAAGTGAGATTTTTTAGTCACATTCTTTAACCAAAAATTTGTATTTCTACCCAAAAAATATGACATTTTTTTAACGAAAAAAATTTCTTTTTCAAGCCTAGAGGAAGAATTTTCAACAAAAAAGTTACTTTTCAATCAAATGGTTGAATTTTCATAGCAAAAATATTTATTTTCAACAAAAAAGTTAATTTTCAACAAAAAAGTTAATTTTCAACTAAATAGTTGAATTTCCAAGCAAATTATTTGATTTTTCAATCCAGTAAAAAAAAAAGAATTTGAAAGAAAATAGTTAAATTTTCAACGAGAGATGAATTTTCGACTATAAGTATGAATCTTTGACCAAACAACCGAATTTTTAACAAAGTAGGTAAACTATCAAACAATAACTTACATTTTCCACCAAAAAAGCAAATTTTCCAAAAAATAGCAGAAGCCTCTTCAGACATTTTTTTAACAAAAGAGATGAATTTCCCAACCAAAATCAACAATTTACAAAAAAAAGAGTTGAATTTTCAACACATATGTTCGTTATTTTTTAACTAACTAGTTAAACTTTCTACCAAAATAGTTGAATTCACAGTTGATTTCAACGATAAAAAAAAGGTATTTTCAAAAAAAAATTGGCTGAACCCTCTTCAGAATTTTTTTTACCAAAATAGATGAATTTCCCAAACAAATTAAAAATTTTACAAAAAAAAAAGGGTTGAATTTTCAAGACAAATGTTCGTTATTTTTCATCCAACTAGTTAATTTTTTTACCAAAATTGTTGAATTTATAGTTGAATTCGACCAAAAAAAAAAGACGAATTTAAAAAAAAAATAGCTGAACCCTCTTCAGACA
>JAABKJ010002225.1:0-28526 GCA_011634705.1 Andricus grossulariae
TATTTTCAAAAGATTCTGCAAATCTTTATATTGTCAAGGTCGAATGTCGTACATTGCGAACTTAGTGACTTTTGAGGCTAGGGATGTCCGACTTGATTTTTTCCTCTCGGCCTCTCCGAAAATGATTTCCATTCCTGAAGTTGTACCTCAACTTGCTATGCATTCACATGACTTAAAAACATTCAGAACTTAAGTAACACTCCACGCTTATTACGCAGGAACATAGGTATACGAGTTCTTTTCGTATAGAATGGTAATTCGTATAGCATGGAATATTGATTTTTTTCGGAAATTTCGTGGTCTAATATGGTCAATTCTTTGGCAGTCACTCACGTAATTCATCAAAAATATTTTCCTTTTTGTTCTAAGATATAATAAATAATAATAAGAAGCAATGCATTATGATAAACAAAAATAGCATAATTCGAGAATTTTAATGATAATAATATCAAATATTTGTGGATGCTGACGACGAAGATGAAGGAAGAGAAGTTTCTGTTTTGCAAGCGGCTGATAAAGAGGAAATTCCAGTAGAAATGGAACCCGAGGATTTTCAAGAAGTCTTAGAGTAAAATGAGAAACATCTTGCTTGTATAGAATCTCCTAGCAACTCAGATTCAGGTACTAAACTAGATTTTTATTTTAAATATGTTTTTATCAACGGCAATTTGGAAAAAAAAATGATTTTGTGTATGGAACGTGATTGTGTTTCATTTTTTTATATCGTATATTAAATTTTACAAAATGAATCTTTAAGCAAAAAATAATAAATAATGTAATTTATTTGTAGATTCAGATGAATCGAATAGTTCTACAGACTATGAAGATGGGTTTGAAGACGGAATTCAAGAAGTTGTTGAAGATGAGCCAAACGAAGTAAAACAACTTCGAGAATGGGCAGTTACAAATGGAATGGAGCAAGTGGATATTGATCAACTTTTAAAAATACTACGGCGCAGACTTCTAACCGAATTACCGAATTCCGCTATAACCTTTTTAGGTACAAGCTCAGCAGAATATAATATTCGAGAAATGCCAGATGCTGATGGATCCGTTGGAGAATATGTATACTTTGGAATCAAAAACGGACTTGAGGAGTGCATTGATATCAATGTATATTCTAAGGCTACAATATTCGTACAATTCAATACTGACTGCGTCGCTTTAACGAAATCCGGAGAAAAAGGATTGTGGGTAGCTTCAGCAAAAATTTTCTACAAGCCTGACATTTACAAGCCGTTTCCTGTTGCCATTTACTGTGGGGACTCCAAACCGGCAAGTGTTGATGATTACTTGCGTGAGTTAATTGAAGAGCTCAATATTCTCCAGGCTAATGGTATTGTTATTGAAAATAAACGTTTTCATGTCAGAATCCATTGTTTCGTTTGTGACATGCCTGCTCGAGCATTTTTAAAATGTACAAAAGGTCATGGCGGCTTTTACGCTTGCGAGAGATGCGAAATTCATAGTATCAAGGCCAACAATGTAACAGAATATCCGCTTATAGATTGCGGTGAGGGAACCGATCAGGCATTTCGACTTCAAACGTAACCTGGTCATCATAAAGGTGTATCAACATTATTGCGAGTTCGACCACTGCTAAATATGATTTATATTTTTGTGCTTGACTTCATGCATTTGTTTTGTGAGGGCGTCATGAAGCGACTTATGAATCAGTGGTTTGTAATGACAGGGCGTGCGAAAGTTGGCCAGCGATTGATGAACGAAGTTTCTAAAAGACTTTTGATGATTAAAATATGCATTCCATGTGAATTTCAAAGAAAACCCCGCTCTTTAAAGTCACTTAATAAATGGAAAGCGACAGAATTACGGTTTATTTTGTTATATTGTGGTCCAATAGTTCTACTGAATATTATAGACGTAAGCCGTATGAAAAACTTTTTGCTGCTACACTTAGCTTGCATAATATTCTGTAACGACAAACTGATAAAAAAATATCATCAGCATGCGAAACTTTATTTACAGAGATATTTTTGTGATTGAAAGAATTATATTCGAAAATCCAAGTAATGAACATACACTGCGTAATTCACGCTGCTGATGATACAATATTCACGGGTTGTAACTTCAGTAGAATTTCTGCCTTCTCATTTGAAAATTGGCTTGGGAAATTAGTAAATCTAATTCGCACACCGTTCCAGCCGTCGGCTCAAGTTTGTCGCAGACTCCACGAATTATTTAGAATAGAGCCTCTAAAACCACAAAAACCTTATCGAATTCAAATTCTAAAAGCCGTTGAAGACCAAGTGTTGGAATTGAGATATAAACAATATATTGTAACAACTAAATCTCCTGACAATTTTGTAATGCCACGAAATAAAAAATTGTTCAAAATTAATAATATGACACGTACACCAGAGGGAATAAAAATCGAGGGAAATATTTGGAAGGTGAAACGATCTCTGTTCTTATATCCTACTAATTCCAAAGATTTGTGCATGTGGGAGCTTCGTCAAGAAGAGCAAAACACAGTATTCAATTAGAATTTTACCGATGTAAAAGGAAAAATGATAAAACTGTCATTAAATTTGAGAGAAGGGAAAATGCGGCGAGTATATACACTATGCCTCTTCTACATGATGAATTTACTCTGTAAATTGAACTTAAAATATTTTTAATAAATTAGGAAATTATCTTAAAAACCAATGAACTTTATAAGTCCCAAAATAAAGACTATAACTTATAATAGTTTGAGTGTTGTATATAAGTTTTGAAAAAATAAATGAATAAAATCAAAAACTGGTTAGAAAGAAATGTCTCATTTACAATTATTTATTTGTTCCCACCATACAATTCTAAAATAAAGTAAAGACTTCAAACATTTATTATCTCAAAGTAAATGTTTAATTTGAATTTACCGCGCTTATCTCGAAAGATTTGGATTAGTCGATTGTTCGCATTCGATTGACAGCAATGAGAGGAAGCACCACTGTAAAGATAAATAATGGTGAAAAGTTCTTTATTAGTTGCATCGTTGAATTTTGGATCCTCTTCCAGAGAAATATTTTAAGCTTACAAAGATAGTGGTAAGTTTTTCCAAATAAATTGATTATAAAATATAGCACTAAAATGACAGTAATGTTTTCAAGCAAGTTCACAATTCATTTTTAGCTTCGGAAGATTCCCAGCAATGTATTCGAAAAAGCTTCGTCATTTTGAGCGCGTTTGCTACTAACGTGAATAAAGAAAATGTTTTCAAGCTTTTTAGAATTTTATATTTTCTTGCTTATATTGTGAAAATACAGATTACCTTATACAAAATATATGAATATTCGGATTAGTAACGTTATAGAATAAATGCTTTTAGTATTTAATCGAACAAAACATCACTTTTTAAATCTCATTCCACGTGCCCCATGTGCGTTAGTAAAATAAAAAGCATAATAATTTTCTTCCGAAGTGCAAACTCTTAAGAATAAATTCAAGAAATACAAAATTTCAATAATGTAGAATATTAAAAAATTGAAGTATTGTAAAATACTAACTAAGTCTGAAAAAATATTGAATTATACTATTTAATCTTACATGTTTTCTTCTGTATTCTGAGGGAAATAATTTTATGCTTTAAATAAATCGTATTTTTAATATGTGCTCTCACGAAAGTTCAATTTAGCAGAACATGATCGTTTTTACTGTGAACACCGGGAAATGAATCTAGAATTTGTTCGTCCATTCCAATTACTGGAATTTATTCAAAAAGACCCTAAAAAGGTAAGACGTGTGGACTGCGTTCCAACCAAATGGATACGCTATAACAGCATTAAAAAAATATATGTCTCAAAGTTCATGCCTCCACCCTACGATACCGATAAAACTAATGCCATTTCACATAAATTGGTTGAATGCGAGTTGGACACACCTGATCATTGGCCGGAGTACACTATAAAGCTTGTTGGTGATGGACGTGAGTAATAATAGTATATTTTTTAAATAAAATATGATATAAAATTGGAAAAGAATTGCAATATTAACCTTTCAAAAATACTATAAAAATTGACATTCGAAACCATTTGTAATGATCATTGTCGAATAAAAACCTAATATCTAAATGTTGATTACAATTTTTTCAGAGTCGATAATTCTTAATTCTGGAGACGGTTCATTAGCACTTCATTAACACTTGTAATTCTTAAACTGACTTATTATAACTTTTTTACAGAAACGTACGCTGAAGCAGTGGAAAAACTGAAGTAGCTAAATACTCTTGAGCACGTGTACAACAGTGGATCCGAAATGCATTCAAAAGATAAAGCTGCTGCTGTCGCTCAGGAAATTAAAGCGAGAGAAAACCTTCCTAATCTTCAATCGATTATGGCTGTACCAACCCTTAAGAAAAATTTTGCTCTACGCAAGAAAATCTTACAAATACCTACTGAAGGTAATTATTTTCTATTTTCAAGCATCTTTAATTTCCCTTAGTCTAACTAAATCTTCAATATAAAATTCAAACAAATGATTCAGTAATTGTTAAAAAAAGAAATATAATGCTAAACATTATTCTGTACTTAAATTTGTCGGTACCTTCTTCATTTTATATGTACACTAAGAAAAAAATACTTTGGATCTAAACCACATGCTATTACTATCTGCCAAAAGCAGATCCTATAGGTGTCAAGTAATATGCTCTAGAATTTATAGCATCGCTGTTGAATCAAAATCTACTATTTTTGAATCAAAGTTTTCCGATTTAAATCAACATTGATACTGGAAATTCTATAGTATATTATTATACATCTATAGCATCTGCTTTTGGCAGATGGCAATAGCATATGCAATAGATTCATCCAGTATTTTCAAATATAGAGTTTGCCACCGGTAAAGAATTCCAAGCTAATACGTTTTTAACCTATGTTTAAAAAAAATTATTATTGCTATTTTCCGTTTTAAAAATCTTTTTTTTTTTTGCAGAAAGTGATTCTTTTGATAACTTTGAAGACACCAGATCCTTGCACGAGTTGATAAGAAAACCAGAATTCGCAAAGTCTAGAGGCAGCATTGATGATACCAAAAGAAAGCGCCAGTCTAGCAGCGGAGGTAAGTCACGCATTGTCAAGCAACTCAATACCTTTTTGTCAAATTACTTTTTTATAATACATACGTACAAAATTATACTTCATTTTAAATGTGGTCACTGAATTTGTTTGCTACTTTTATAGAAAGTTCAACTGACTTTGAGTCGACTCCGAACTCTTTTGAAGTTAACGACAGTGAAACTCTGTCAAAAATCATGGGAAAGAGAGGCATGGAAGATTAGCCAAAGAAAAATCAGCCAAAACTGAAATTAACTACTGCAAATAAATCTCCGGATAAAGCTGAAAAAAGATGTAAGAATACAGTTATTTTTTGATTTACTATAATTACTACCTGAAATAAAATTTATCTGACCATGGTTGTTTTTTTTATTTAGATGACTTGCTGATAAGGGAAATTAGGGGTTTACGGACTGAAATTAGAGAAGTGCAGGCTAATCAAGTCTCTCTGCTGAATGTATTTGAGGCTATATCCTGCACAAATTACGTCTCGAAAAAATCATCTGCAGAAGAGTACAATTTACAATTGCCATTTAAGATATTGCAGGAATTCGCAGACTTTGACAATCAATTAGCAACGGATGAAAAGTGTTGCAACGAATTTGTAAGTTTGCTTTTTTCATCTTTTACTTAGTGTTACATTACATCTAAATAATTTTTCAATACTGATATTCACTTTTTTTTCAGAATTACAGAAAGGTTCACTGACGTTATCTTTTTATAAGAAAATCATGCGCAAGACAGTCAAAAATATTTTAAAGAAATATTTCTCCAAAAATGTAAGCAGCCAGTTCACAGCTGTAAAGAGAGTACCAACAAAACAAGTTTTTAGAGAATAACACATGAGAACATGCATCATCGGTAAGCAAATCAATAGCATTTGTGTAATCTTTGTCCCATGAATGATTATTTTTTCTTTTTCAATTAATTAAAAAAAAAAAAAATTCAGATGTACTTGCAGAGAAATATAAATGTTCAGAGGACGAAGTTATTTCCGACATCAGCACTGTTTTAAGTAATGTTAAGGACTGGGACGGAGGCAGAAAGCTCAGACCAAGTGCAGCACAAGCATCAACCTCAGTAAAATCGCATATCCAGTTCTCGTTTATATTAATAAAAATCGAAAAATTTGAACATAACAATGATCTGCATTTTTTAAATAAAATTTGAATTTTTAAACTAACTTTTTATTATCATTAAAAAAAATCTCTTAAATTTTACTATTTATAGAAATGAAAAATTATAGGGGCCATATCTGGGCCACATCGGGCGCCCATTTCGGAGGTCCAGTTCTGGGCCCTATCGGGTAGGGCGTTTCATTTCCCGTCTGGCGCTAGACAGATTACCCTACCGGGGCCACATTTTACCCGATCGGGGCTCGGCCGGCGCCCCACAAAAATTTCTAAACGGGATAGCTCGGTTACAGGAGCAAACACCGGGTCAGGGAAATACTGATATTCTGATCAATATATCAATTTAAGGGCTTTGAGTGGTTAATATTGATATAAAACCTCCTAAATTTGAAGATGATCAAAAGCGAAACCCTAAAGAGTTTGTTGATGCTTTGTTAAAATATTTCACTGTTAAAAGAATTCCTGAAGCTCATAAATTACTCATTTTGGCTGATTCTCTTGAGGGTCGAGCAAAAATCTGGTTTGAAATTCGAAGAAATACTATCAATGACTTTGAAACTTTTAAAACAAAATTCCTTACAGAATTCTATTCGATCCCTATTAGAGTTAAATTGAAATCAAAATGGCAATCCAAGCGCTTTGGTTTCTGGCAAGTTTCATCACAAACGTACTTTTTGAGTCAGGTCAAAGAGGCCCAATATTTTCTACCCCAAATACAGCAATTTGAAATGAATTACAGTATTGTACAGCAGATGCCCATTCGTGTGAGAGAAGTACTGGCCGTTATCGATTTTGAGGATATAAACAAAGTTACGCAAGCACTTGCTAATTTAGATTTGATTCATGAAGAGAAATTCAATAATAATTAACGCCAGCAAAGTCATTCTCATTCTAAGAGCAGTGATTATAAGAAGGATAAATTTACACTAAGAAATATTCAAGCACCACAGCTTACAGGCATGACTTTTGACCAAACTGGGTATAATTTAAATAATGCTTGTCATAATCCAGTACACTCTTCTTGTTATAACATGCATGGTTCAAGTGTAAATCTTTCTAGTATTCAATCTATCATGCCCTGTGCATATAATACTCTATCAACTACCACTTGCGATAAAAGTAACTCTGTTCCTTTTCCGAACATGTGCCTTCGCCCACCCCCGTTGCCAAATACGAGTCTCGAAAATCCGCCCAGTGACTTAAACTCATACTTGGTGCGTTATGCTTCGGTCTAATAACGCGCTAAGACACGTATGATGCGTTCGAGGACCTAACTGGTAATGTAACATTTAATCTTCAATCTAATATAAACACAAATATTTCAAAATTTCCGCAATGTTTGCAAATGATGATTACAAGTTTTTCTGCCCTATTTTATGTTCAAGTGGACAGGGGCAGTCAAATAACGTACGTTACTGAAACATACTATGATTATTTATCGCAGCAAAGAAAAATAAATGATTTACCGGTTTCTAATGTTGTTTTGGTTACCGCGATAGGAAAGAAACCCACTACAATCAAGAAACAGATAATGATAGAAATTCATGTCGGTGATTTGATTTTGAACGTTTGCTCTTTGGTTGTACCTCGATTGACTAGTAATATGATTTCAGGAAACGTCTGGTTATTGAAAAATAAGGCAATATTAAATTACGATAATTCGAGTGTTACGATAAATAAGTATCTCGTTCCTAAGTCAGCGGTCTCATTCGGTCAGACTTCGTTTGAAAGAGTAGTCACCTCTGTTGACGATAATATCACATATATGCAAGTTATTCAATTCAAACCACCTTTTTATACTAATCCGGTTCATAATGTGGATGAGGGGGATTCTGTGCTACAATTAAGGAATAATTCGTCTCATGACGAAACCATAAACAAAGTTTCTGATAATATTGTTAAAATTAACCCAACAATTATTGAAAATAAAAATGTATCTTCTTGTGATCCGCTTGAATTTTGCGCTAATGAGATTGAAATTTTGTCGGAAAATAATAGGAATTCTACGAAAACTGTATCAAGCTGTACTCTTGAGGAGGTACAACAAATAGAGGATCGCGCAACAAATGACGCGATTTCTCATTTGTCTATCCAAGTTTTATTTCAAAATAATGTATTATGCGATAGTTTGTTCAATCAAAATTCTAAACAAAGTCAAGAACTGGAAATTGATTTAGCTCGCGTAAATAATGTCAACTGATTATGTTGACTTTAGCCAATAAATTACCTGATACTGTGATTCTTGATAATAATCATACAGAATCCTCAGAAGTCGATGAAATTCTCAAACAATTAGATGTTTTACATTGCCACAATTTAAATGTCATATATGATGAGATTGATTACATGAATGATATCAGATCGATTGCGTGCACATTAATGGGAGTAAAGATTGAGGGGCGTGATATTTTTATTGATAAAATAAGTAAATTCCAAGAATTCTTTTCAGCAAAAATTAAAAGTGCCGGTACATATCAACATGAAATAAAATTGAAAAGTAATCAACCTGTGGTTAGGAAAACTTATCCTTCAGTCCATCGAGACGCAGTCGGGAGAGAAATTCATGAAAATTTTGAAGGCTGGTATAATAGAAAGATATAATAGTTCCTGTTGTAATCCATTGCGGATCGTAATAAAGAAAAACAATACAATTAGAATTTGTTTAGATGCGCGATATTGAAAGAATATAATAGAATCGAACCATGAGCCTCCCCTAATTATTGGAGAGTTAATACATAAATTCCATGGTGACCGTCATATGTCGACCACTTATCTTACCAATGGGTATTGGCAAATTCCATTAAGGGAAGAGTCTCGTCAGTATACGGCATTTCTTCATGATTCAAAATTGGGTGATTTTTGCTGCATACACTTTGGATTAAAAACTGCGGACTCCGGATTTATTAGATCGCTGAACCAAACATTAGGAAATTAATTTTACTCGATTTTAACTACATACATTGATGACCTTCTGATAGCTACTAAGAATTAGGTACTGGAACATTTTTCTGCTTTAGAATCAATTTTTACTGTTCTACCAGACTATCATTATACGCTAGAATGATCAGAACAGTTTTTTGTTGTAAGTCGGTAGATTATTTAGGGTTTGTGGTTTCTATTGATGGAATTCGACCCAATCCAGATCGCCCTGAAGTTA
Source organism: Andricus grossulariae (assembly GCA_011634705.1). NCBI lineage: Eukaryota > Metazoa > Arthropoda > Insecta > Hymenoptera > Cynipidae > Andricus > Andricus grossulariae. The sequence continues at coordinate 9,342 of JAABKJ010002225.1, forward strand.
TCAGAAATTTTCCGGAACCCAAAAATCGAACTCAATTACAGCAATTTCTCGGCGTGTGCTTATATTATAGCCATTTTATTGTGCGTCACGCTAATTTTATCGATCCTTTCCGAAATTTATTGAGGAGTGAAAATCCATAGATTTGGACTGATGAGCACAAAAAAGCTTTTGTCTCATTAAAACAGAATTTAGCTGATTGTATGATGTTGAATCATTATATACCGAATGCGATGTTTAAGTTACAAACTGATGAATCTAACAAAGGTATTAGCGGTATTTTATATCAAATTGATAATGCAGGTCGACATCATATAATCTCGTTAATTTCTAGATGTCTTAATGCCACGGAAGTTGACTATACGACGACAGAAAAGGAGCTTCTCACAATCGTTTACTCTGTCACTAAGTTAAGAACGTTTTTGATACGAAAAATATTTGAAATCATAAGGCGCTAATTTCACAGCCCCACAAAAAAATAATAGTAGGTTGTCCGACGGACAATAGTAGTCACATCCTATGGATTTTGGGTCACTGAATCCAAATCCAAGGGGAGAATTCCGCCATCATCCTCCAGTTTTTTTCTAACCTCAAAAAATGAAGTGTTTCAAAATTATTTTTGCATTGAAAAATGTGTAATAAAAAACCCCGTATTTTTTTTTTCATTTAGACCACAAATTCTGATTCAGCGGCGAAAAATACATAGAAATGGTGTCTTTTGGTCCGCTGGATCCAATACTTTGCGGTGGGGGAGGGGCTGCACAGAGAACAATACCGTAAAACCTTGTCGAAAAAGATTTGATGTTTCGCCAAACCAGACTACTCTTGCAGTAATCCACCAGTGTACGTGCCTCCACTGGTGGGTTGGTATCGCTCACATGTTGAAAGTAGGCCGATCTCGTAACTAGCTTCAATATTCCTTTAAGATCTGTGGCTATTACCATCAGGTCTCTAGAGCATAGCTTTACCAGCGAGACAACGCAGAATCCCTTTTCCAGCATACAAGCCCTTGGTTTGAGCGCCTTGGGGTCCCTGTAACAACAAAAAGCTCCCCCTAATCCTCTTGTGGTATGTCGAACCAACCAAGGTTCCTGGATTAGCGAGATACCCGTGTGCCTCGCAGCCTTACCCTTCTATTAATTTGGGTAATGTTTAGGCCAGGAGCAGTCATTTTAGATCTGCTCCCGGTCTTCCTGTACCCCAATAGGCTCCTTCTGTTCTTGGCCGGCAACCAAAAGTTAACCTGTCCCAGGTGATAGAAGAGCCTGTTGTTGAGGACGCTGCCCTTAGTGGAAGGTTGAATTCCTCCAATCAACGAAGGGCCACAGACGGGTCTTCCAGTTTACCTGGAAACCACGCCGTAGCCCTCACCATCCTTTGGAGCAATTCAACCCCACCTACTTTTAGGTCTGCGCTCTCCCAGGGCCTTGTCTCAGCCACCGTCTTATGTAGCTAGCCACTGGGTTGGCTAAAACAAATACGAAGACCCCTCCCCTACAGAAGCAAGTCTGGAATTTTGGCCGTTGATCTGGGGACACTCTTTCGAGCACCCTCCAGGTGGCCTCCCTGAAGAGCACAAACTGCTCCGCAGTAAGCAGTGAGTCTAGGGAGCTCGTGTCCACTACCACCACCGTCAGGGGGTTAGCTTGTACCTCTTCATAAGCTTAGTGCCCCCCCTCCTGTGGGGTTCTCTCTGAGCCCCTCCCTCTCTTCTGGGCCTCGGTACTGGTTGTCGGCGTTATGAAAATAGACTATTTCTATGTACTTCGAACCGCCAAATGTTCATTGTCTGTCAGAATTTCCGAATAAGCTTGTATTGTTCGATAACAAGTTTTCTATCACCAAAACAATCGTCACGAAGACAATTTTTTGAGGTTAGGAAGTGAAAAAGAGCTAACTTTGGAATTCTGACCTCCGATTCGGATTCAGCGATCCAAAATCCATAGGATGTGACTACTCTTGTCCGTCGGACAACCTACTTTTTTGTGGGGCTGTGCTTTTATGCAAAATACGATGCATCAAAATTCAAGAATCACTCGATGGAGTACTGCATTGCAGCAATATGAATTCGAAGTGAAGCATTGTTCGGGACGGGATAGCGTAGTCGCCGATTTTCTTAACCGAAATCCAGGGATCTCCATAATGATTTCAAGAACATCATTAATTTGCAATTGCAAGATCCAGATATCATGCAAATTAAAGATAAAATGAGTATCAATCAAGGTCAAGATTATTTTGAGATTCACGAAGGTGTACTTTTGTATAAGGATAAGTATATTAGTGCGTGGCAAATCGTTGTTCCTGAAATTTTGACTGTTAAATTGATTGTTTATGTGCATGAAAAGATGGGTAACCCATGAGTGTATAAGACTTCAATATATGTCAGGCAATTTTTTTATTGGAAATCCATGCTCCATGATATTAAGAGATCAGCAATCAATTATGATTTATGTCAGAAGGTAAAACCAGCTAATGCTAAAATGGAAGGCAAATATAATGTAGTAAGATCAAATGGTCCTCGAGATCTGGTCACCCTTGATTTTTACGGCCCTTCGCTGCGATCTATTGGTGGTGTACAATATATATTTGTGGTACTTGATGCTTTTTCGAAGTACGCTAAACTGTATCCAATAAAAAAGGCGAATTCTATGATTTCCGTGAAAAAAAATTCTTGAGTCCTACATTCCAGAAATGGGGAAACCTAACCAAATTTTGGCTGATGATGGAACTCCAGTTACATCTCCTATGTGGAGTAATAAACTTCGAAAAGCTAGTATTGATGTTGTATTTTGCTCAATTTGATATCCTCAAGGCAATCCAACTTTTCGTGGAAATTTATGTAAAAAAGAAATTTGAATAAAAATGTTAGATATCTACAAATAATATTACATAAAAGTAAAAAACCAAGTTTATATATTGTTTTCCAAAGAAAAAAAATGTCTAATATATACTATAGTAGAAAACCATAGATATTTTTGAGATGAACAATTTGGGTTCTTATCATTTTTCCTATCTTGGATAGTTCGAACGGAAAATATAATTTTATATTTTTAATAACATGAGCGTGTGTTTCTCGCCTTCAAAATGTTTTTGAGGTTTTATATACCTAAAAAAATATAGAATTGCTTGTGACATAATTTGCATAATTCACTGGAGAAATAGTCACTATCCGCTGAACTATAGTGTTTAACAACTTTTCCAAAAAGCGACAAAAACGATTTTTTGTTGTTACTTTCTGGCCCGTTCTTTTTCAAAAATTTGACGTGATGGATTATTTTCGTTTTAAGATCGCAATCTACGTGAAAAACTCTATAGGAATGATATCTGATGATATCGAAACCCTGTAGACTTTCCGTTTATCTCAGTATTAGTGTCGGACTGCGAGTAAGCGCCCGAGGCCACCAAGCCCGGGTCCCCGCTTTGCAGTGGCGAGTCGAGCGCTCGAGCGCAAATACTCAAACTTCGATTCTCAAAAACTAAGGGCCATTAGATCGAAAGAAAAAATACGCCCCTAATGGATTTTGATTTATTTTCATCCTGCAAAGTCCCAGTCGAATCGGCGATTCCCCTCTCGCGGCCTCTCCTTGTTAGTTGAAAACTCATCTCTGATTGAAAATGTAACTATTTTAAGAATTCAATTTTTAACGTTGAAATTTAAAAATTTTGAACAGTTTCAGAAACACCATGTAAAATCAGTTACATATTATTCAATTTTTAGGGTTTCGTAGCCCCAGACAGAAGCCCTTATAGTTTCGGTCGGGTGTCCGTTTGTCCGTCGTACTATTTTCAAGAAGGGGAGGGGGATGTAGGGGGAGTATGGGAGGGGGAGGATTCAAAGATTTAATTGACCTTTTTTCAAGGAAAATCATTTTTTTAAATCTATTAAGACTTAATAAACGTCTTAATAGGCTACGAAAACCTTTTTTTGTAAGCGCCCGGCGTCTACTTTGACCAATTTTGAATACTGGAACTACAGTTCAATAAAAAATATTATTTATTAATTTATATTTGTAGTTGATCAACTTAAAACGTTCTTTACCAAAAATGTTCGATTTTAAACCCTTTTAATTTTTAATTGTTTCAGTTTTTTCAAAGTTAACAAATGATCTTAACAGAAAAAAATTGAAATGAGACTTATATTTTAAATTGCATTATACCACGTGATACTAAGTATCATGTATTTCAAGTGATTGGACAGACTTTTCTTCTAAAGATTTGTGAAATTCACGATCAAAAAAGAAATTTGTTTGAGGATAACATAAGTAGTTTTTATTTCAAATTCCAATGTTGTATGGGAATTGTTTATTGAACTTAAAATACCAAATAATTATTTTATCATTTGCATTCGTATCTTCAATACAGTGTTTTTCTATTTGTATGGTAGGGATTTTTTCAATACTATCTATATATTCTATAAAGTCTGATAGGAGAGGCGAATCACGGGACGAATCACCCTAAATGGCGTTTATCGAATCATCTCCCTGGTCGGAGTTCTCTTTTTCCTCTTTCCAACTTCGTACATTACACACAGAGGTGTTTTGATAAAAAAGAACATTGATAAACTAACACGTTATTACAAAGCAACGCAAAAATGTTTCTCTGAAAAATGTCCTCCTGCGTACTTTTGTGTAAATTAAAAAAAATGGTAATTAAAATGCTCAAAATGGATCCCGTCTCTTATAGCAAAATAAATCCTAAATCTCGGAAAAAAGGGAAAATAAATTCGCACGTAGGACATTTATTTCCAAAATGACGACATTAAAAGTTATATCAGTGCAAACTAATTTATATAATCTCATCCTATTAAAATAACAATTATGCGAGATTAAAATTTTCTACTCTTTACACAGTTTCTAAAAAAAATTAAAAGACGATTCATTTTCATTAGCAAAGTAAGCCATATTCTTTGAAAGATTCATATTTGAAATAAAAATTTATTTGAAAGGGAGAGAATCAAAGGAATAAAATGAACGTTTAAATTAATCTGATCAATGGACTTTTTATCAGAGTGAAATTCTATACAATATAGGACTGCCAACCACATTTCCATAATACGCACACCGATTACGACTTGGTTGAGAAAATCAGTTAGTTAGTTTCCATTTGTATTACATGAAACAATCATTGGTGCCTTTAAGAGCATAAATTGATAATTATATATATATATATATATATAGTACCCATAAATGTCTCTTGAGCCTAACAAAAATCATTTAATTTAATTTTCCGGGAAGCCTTAATGTTTTTCTAATAAAATGATTTAGATGCACATTCAGTTAAATAATAAAAAGATAAAGATAAAAAGAAACAAAATGACTATAAGTTTCGAAATAAATGAAAAAATCACGTGTACATAAAATCACATATATATAATTGCATTAATCAGCATATTTAGATAATTTCAATTTGAAAGCATTCTGAACTAAATAATTTTAGATTCCATTTTTCAAAATTTGACAATTTCAAATTGAAGACCTATGAACTTGAATAATTTTTAATAAAAAAAATGTAACTATAAAACTGTTTGGCTTTAAATTTAAATCGTTTCAAATTGTATAATTTCAAAGTAAAAGCCTTCATGCTCCAACGATTTTAAATTGTAATATCAAAAGACGATTTCTAAACGGTCCTAATTTAAATCATTCAAATTGTTACCGTATGGTACCTATTCAAAATTGAGTCTTAATGTTTTGGAAATTTGGACCTTGATTTCGAAATGAATGCAAAAATCACGGATAAAATCACCATAATAAATACTGACGAATTGCTTATCCCAATTTTGTATAATGTTTTTGCAGTTCCGAAAATTTTCTTTAAATTTTGACAGGTTTATATTTAGGATACTGATCCACAAAAGATAATTTCATATTTGACAAATCACTTGTTTTAACCAAAAAATTGAAAAACTCTTTAAAGATGAATAGAGAATTTTTTCAGTTAATTGAGTCATTCTGCGGATGAAAATACCCTAGAGAAAAATTATCAAAATCTGAGGAAACAATATCAAAAAGGCAGCAGGCGTATTTAAAAATTATCGTCTTTTACCCATGTCTAAAAAATGTGCTAAATACCAAAAATTTATTATAGATTATATTATAGATGAACTCAAAAATTATAATTTTAAAATTATATTGTTTATTTATCATTCATTCTTTAAGCTTCTTTAAATTTTTCTAATGTATTTTCATCAGTAAGATTTTGAGCTGCTTACAATTTTTTCAAGCTAGCTAAAAAATAAATTTAATAAACCAGAAGAATGAATACCTATGCCTATGAAAAATCTACTGCATTTAATACCTTCACTATCATACCCCATTTAAAAAGGGGTACCCTTTAGTCGTGAAAAAAATACCACTTGTACCATATTTTTTATCGCCTAGGGACCGTGAGGCCTGGGGACTGTTGTTTATAATATGCATGAGCATGTAGGTGGCTTTAGGCTAAACAGCTTTGAACGATTCTCGTTAATCTCAGGATTCAGGGATACTATGTACTTCAGGATTACCTCTTAAGCTAACAAAAGGTTCTGAAGGTCTGATTTAGTTCTAGTAATCTAGTAAATCAAAATGTTGACCATGTGACTCGGAAATGTATTTGGTTATTGATTTATTTTAAAAAAAATAGTTTATATTGTTTAAAAGATTTTGGAAGCTATCAAAATTGTAAAATCTTCAATTTTATATTAAATAGTCTTCAAATGGATTAAATTTAAATTTCAAAGCCCGGTATTTAATATTTACCCTAAGATATTCAGAAATTTGAGAATAGATTCATAATCGAGATTGAAAAACAATTTATGAAGACTTTGAAATAAATTCAAAAGAGTTAAATAAAGTATATTCGGTAAATTATTCGGCTAATTGTACGTTTTTTCAGGAATGCTTATGCTACAAATTAAAGAATTCGAATTGAAATTCGAAATGCAGGTATTCGGGATTTTCTTTTTTTATTCAACGTGGGCCTTCTTGCTCTTTCAATTGATCCCAACAATTATTTTAAAAATTTGAAAAATGGCGGCTATTTTTCTAAAATTCTTGAAAGTGGATGTTCTCAAAAACCTCACTTATTAAATTTTTGTTCAAAATGGACGGCAATAAATATTACGTATCTTCTGAGTTTCGTTCTTATAAAGCATTGTTTTACCATGAAAACAATTATTTTTGAAAAATCGAATTTTTGCATTTTTCTCAAAAATAACGAAAACGATCGAAAATTATATTTAAAAAAATGTCCTGGCCTTAAAAATGTTTTAGTCTGCATAAAACTGTTAGGATGCCTTTTTTATTTTCTATGAAAAAAATAAAGAAGATATTATGGAAAGCCCCATCTAACCATTTTGGAGAACTGGATTTTTTTTTAGTATAATTTTTTATTTTTTCTAGTAAACGATGCAAAATATCGCAAAAGAGCAAAAATAATTTTTTGTGTAATTGTTCTAGATGTGAAAACATTTTCTTGTACCTTTCATTGTTTCCGAGAAAAATTAAAAAATTGGATTTTTCAAACATAATTTTTTTCAATGTTGAGCAGTCGTTTACCAAAAGCAAAACTCCGGAAAGTACATATTACCTTCTATGTCTACAAACAAAATTTTTTTAGGTGTTTTTGAGAAAATCCACTTTCAAGAATTTCGTCATTACATTTTTTAAACATCTTTTTGAAATAAATTGAAAGATCAAGAATTTCCACGTCGAATAAAAAAAAAATCTTAAAAACATAGGCTCTTTTGAAAAATACTGCATTTTGAAAAAAAATTCTGACACCCGAAGCTGGACCGCTCTGCTTGATTTGAAATGGAATTGGTCTCTGGTTTAAAAATTAAGGAGAAATTTTTCTTTGAGAAATGTACACTTTCAAAATGAAAGCCTTTCATATTCAAGCCTAAAAAATTATGAGAAAAATTCTAAATTAACAATTTTATACTAAAAAATCTGTCCGCCGCGCGGGCACACTCTCATCGCGCGCCGCGCGCGCGGCTCGCGGGTTTGAGTGCGCCAATTTCGGGCATGTGTTGGATCTCGCGCTTGATAATATATTTATCGCGCACTTCGCGCTCGGTCTTTATACTTCCTCCATCACATTTGTGTACAGACCTTTTAAAATTAAAGGTCAACTGTCAACAACTGCCATTTGGGTATTGTGAATTCTCTTTTGTTAAAGCTTCTTCGGCTTTAACGAACAAATTCTCATCACGTATCTCGTGCTTCGCACTTGATTTAGTCCAAAGTGCGAACTTTTCTACATTGAGTTCAACTCCTATTATATCAAATGTACATTATATTTATTTCTGTATCTCGTTCTGGGACTTCTTATTCAGATATTGCAAAATTAAGTACAAATTTTATTTTTCATGGTTACTTTAATATTTGTACTTTATTTTGTATGAATTTTTATTCTCAGCTATCCCAAAGAATGTATCATTTCAATAAATGTATATTTATTAAAATTCATAATATGCATTGATATTGAAACAAATGTATTTGTATTGTCTTGTTTTTATAATTGGAAAAAGAGCGCATCCTATTAAAAAAATGTTTGTTAATTAACATTTTATTGCATCTTGTATCGTTTTTCCACAAAATTGTTTATTTTCAATGTTATTTTTTACGATTTGAACAAAAAAATGCACATCCTACCAAAAAATAATTAACAAAAAATGTATAGATCTTGTTTGGGTGAACAACATTTGTCTATTATTTGTTTCGTATCTTGCTTTTTTTTCCAAAAATTTAATTTTTTTATTTTTCTTGTTATTTTTCACGATTAAAACTAAAACCGCATATCCTATCGAAAAACGATTTTAAAAAAAATTGTAGCTCTTTTTTGGATGAACAACTTTTGTCTATTAATCTTTTTCGTAGCTTATGTCGTTTGTCCAAAAATTTAATTTTTTTATTTTCAATGTTGTTTTTAAACGAAAAAAACAAAAACTGCGCGTTCTATCAAAAAGTAATTCATAACAAATTTGTAGAGCTGTTTTGGGTGCACAATTTTTGTTTCCTCATCTTTCGCTTCTTGCATAGTTTGACCGCAAAATGAAATTTTGGATTTTTCATTATTTTTTGTGCGATCAAAATTTGAATTTTCGATTTTTGAAGAAAATTCAAAAAGTTATTATGATAATCTTGTAGGGCTTTCGAAAAGCAGCGTTTTTCTCTGGATTTTTTTTCATATCGTGCACTGTTTAGCTTAACATTTTCATTTTTGTTTGTTTTTTTCAATTTTGAAAATGCTCTATCTTCTTGAATTCGCATCCAAAATAGCTGGCTAACGAACTTGACCTTCAGTTTCCGACACTAAAATAGTGTACCAGGGGTCAATCCAATAGACTAATTCTTTCAAAAGATATCGTGCTCACTGGCAGACACACAGGCAGGCGTCAGATTCGTAAAAACCTGTTTTTCGGGTTCAGAGGGTGTCGAAAAGTGGACATTTGACAGGGGGGGGGGGGGAATTTTACACAAATGTAATACTTTCTCTGATGAGAATGTAAAAAATCGCACTTGAACTGTTTTTTAATTATTTTAGTATTAGACATTCAAAACTGAATGATTTAACATTTTTCAAAATAAACAGTTTACTCTCTAACTATTAGTTCATTATTGTACGATTTTTAATAATTTTAAGTCAAACTGGTGCAAAACTACATAATTTTGTATGATTGGTAGGTAGTCTTCTTTTTCGACAGCTTCGAGTGATTTTTTGTTCATTCATTTGCATTTTTCTTAATTATAAATCGTTGTCAACAGACAAATCCAGACACATTTTCAAAATTCTATAGCGTTTACAGATGCTATGACAACTTGTTATTGAAATCTTCACTCTCGTATTAAAATTAAAAAATACACATTTTCGGCATTATAGTAGCAACTCAACTGGTTCTAAAATCAGGAAAATGATCGATTCCTCATCCCTGACTTGTCTCGTTAGTGATGACGCGGATAGTTTGGTTATTTGGTCCCCTTGAGCCTCTACTTTGAGTTGACGATAATTCAAGTCAAGCGCAAACACCTGTGTTATAGGAGAAACTACACCAATCACTTCAGAATTCCATTCCGTTAAATTTCTACGACGGTATAACCCACGTTATAGCACTCAATATCTTAATCACAGGATTCAAATTAATTCCCAACCTGAAGCAACAAACTTACACAGCGTAATCTTGGCAACTCAAGAAAAAAATGGAAATCGACTTTAAACTTGATCAAATTGTCAAAACTCATTTTAGTATTTGATATAAAAAAATTTACTCTTGAAATTTGATAGTTTAAATTTTCTAAACATTTAAAAAATATATAATTCAGTCCTTGGATTTAGTATTGTTCAATAAAGGACAGATTGATATTCTGCTTATCGGAGAAGTGGGAGAAACTTTTCAGAGATGTCGAGTATAAAAATATAACAGAATCCAAATACCACAAAGGCACAAAGGTTTTAAAGGAAGCCATCATATAGAATAAGAATATGCATAATTGTTGCACTAGAATCATGTAACCTTCGTTCACTATGGCCTATATACTATCTCCAATTTGAATACGAGAGCAGAGTTCTGTCTGCTAAAGAATCTTTTATGCCCTTCTTCACCTTACTTCTCTATATTCGCTTATTCAACCAACTTTCAGTCTCGAATTCCTCTCCAAGTTCGTCTTACACTTCTTGATTCTGCGGGTGTACTTTAAAACTTTAGTCTTTATTTCATCAATGATGAAATAATTCTATGATAAAGCAATAAGAAAATTAAAATTCCTTCCTTTGTTCGCTGGATATCTAACCATATTACACCTAAAACTTTGAAAGCATTTAGTTTAATATTTGTAGAGGAACAATTTTCCAATTCCAAGTTATGTTTTACTTTATTAGTAAAATAAACCTTCTGGGAATTTAAGATTTCAGATATAAAGGTGGAAAGCACTCAAATTTGGAAGCTTGCTACATTGAAGCAAATTAATCTATAACATTTTTAGGGAACCATGATTTTTTCAGTTTTAAAATGACTCGAGTTTGGAAGCTAATCTTGAAAAAATAAAAACACTTTCACGTACAGAACAAAGTTTTGAAATTGTGATTTTAATTAATTCAATTAAGATTCGAATTTTGAAGATTGAAAGTTGTAAATTATCCAATTGTAAAAACTTTATAATGCAGAATTGAATCTGGATAATATAAAAATCTCCATTTTCCTAAGATTCAGATGTCTCACAAAGTTAAAAAATGTAGAAGCTTTCAAATTTGGTTTTTAATTAATTCAGTTTTAAAATGCAAAAAGTTTCAAGTTGGAAATCAGCTGCGAAAAAAATAAATCCAATAATTTTAAAGTCATCTAGAATTTGCAAATCTAAATCCAAATTTTCGTAAAAGGGCCCATTTTCAAACGCAAAACTTGAAAAAAAAGTTAATTCCGTATTTTCCAAAAGTACACACCATGATTATAAAAATTCTTACCATGACTAAAGAGAAGAGCCAAGATCCCATGGAAGATTGTTATAAAATTGAGGACCGACATGTGCCCGGAGGGTGTTAGAACCAAGTGACGACCGATCTTGCACTGGTGGTACTCGAGGATTTTGAAGCAACACGGATTCAACCCCGAATCTCGCGCCACCTTTTCCCTCAAAATCTCCATCTGTTTCACCATGTTTCACCAATCACAAATGAATTTGCGCAGGCGTTGATTTATTCCCTTACTTGCATTTCTGTCCATGCTTTTTTTGATGAATTAATTAGATTTCCCTTCTAAATAGAAAATTCTCCAAGTCCACTGCAAAGTCATGAATAATTCTTACTATAATTGAATTCTATAATATATTTTTATTTCTCAAAATAAGGATTCGTTGTCAAAAATTGTCACAAACAGAATCAAAATTAATTATTTTTCAAAATTCAATTTTTACATAGTATTATTTAAAGCGCGAATTCAAGCAAACCTTCAAGAATTACTAATTTTTAATAAAGCATTATAAATTAAACAACTTGAATTCTCAAGCCTTTTAAAATTGAACAACTTTTAATTTGGAGGAAAAAAATATTTGTTGCCAGAAAATTTTATTTCGATTTATTTCATTAAACTTATTTTGCTTTGTATTTTTAAATAATAAGGGGAATACGACTTTCCAAATTTTAATTTAATTAATAAATTTTGAACTAAAACCCTTTGAAGATTTACTTTCAATTAAAATGTCTACTTTGATGCAATAAAAGAAATACATTCTACAATTTCAAATTCGATTATTTGAACTATTGAAAATTTGAAACTTCAAACAATAAAAAACTGCAACTTTAAAGTCTATGATTTTAACTGGGATGTATAAAAAAATAAGAATTTCAGGGTTGAGAATGTCAAACATTTAACAATTTAAATTGGAGGGTAATTATTATTAAATTTTAGAACAAAGCCTTTGCAAAATCCAAAAAATACTGCAACATTATCTATTCATTCTCGGAGTCTGATTTCTTAGCCTCAAAAGAAAAATGTATAACGATTGTCAGATATTAATGAGACAATTTCAAGTCCAATAAGCGTCTGCAAATATTTTTTGGTTACATTATTTTCTTTTTAATAATACAACTAACCAGAAAATTTAAAATGTCACTCTTCAACCGAGCGAAAGACGAAAATATTAAAATATTACTCTCATTGTTAAAAATATGTATTATTAATGGTAATTAAATTCGTGTTTGATGTTTTATTATGAGTTTTAATAACCAGAATGGCAAAAGTTGTGATCATGAAACAAAAATTAAACTCGAAAATAAAATTAGCAAATACGCTACAAATACGCTTGTGAATGAGAAACGTAAATCGGTGAAAATTCCCGTCGAACTTCCGCAAAGTAGTTACACTGTGCAATTAATTTCTGTCGGCATTCGACCTGACAATATCTACGAGGTATGGTGAAGATCGTATGTATATTATGCCTAATAATTTTGCGCGTAATTGAATTTAATTAAAGTCCTAAGAGCAGATTTACCTGAAGAGATAATTCTAAGCGAGTAAATAGTTCCGAGTGACTTAACACACTATGAAAATCTTTAATTGAACTTAGAAAATATTCGATTTTAAATATTGCTAGTTTAAAATTATAAAAAAATTTGATCGCAGTCACATTAATTAAATAATATTGAAATTTTAAAACTTCAAGATGCGAATTGAAATTTGTTTAAAAAGTAAATCTTTAAAAAAAAAATTGAACTTTTTTCTTTGCAGGTAAAAATGATTTTAGCACCGGAAGTAGATATGAAATCTGTAAAAATAACAATAAAAGATAATAATCTTCGTGTGACTCTTCGTAAACGGTTGGACAATCATTTTAAACAACTGTTCCAAAATGCAGATAAAAGTTTGCTAGACGATCTAATAGAAAAAAATATTAAACACTATGAGAATTTTCTAATTCCGGAATCCATTAACGATGAAAAAGTTCGTGCTATCATGGATAACAAGCATAGATTACTTATCCTCACAGCTCCCACTGAAAAATGTAGCAGTAATACAAGAAAACGACTTTCAGATGTTGAAAGAACTTAAATTACAAGTAGGTACAATTTAGAAATATTCTTTAAATTTACTTGTCAAAATGCCACTCAACAATTCAATTTTCTTTCCATGGCATATTTTTTTATTTAAAAAGTAAAATTTATTTTATGTAATTATTTTCAAAACTCTAACCTCTGTATTAAGTTTTTTATATTTTCAGGGTGGCCGAAAAACTTCATTTTCAAAATTCCTTGACTAATTTTTTTCTCCTGACCATTGATATTTAAAGACCAAAATTCTAATCTTGTAACATTTTTGATATAGAATCTTTTATAAATGGAATAAAAAAATTAATTTAAATTTATAAATTTTTAATTTATTATTATCAAAGCTGCCAAAGCCTAACTTACTTGAAAAAAGTGACCTATTTAAACCGAACAAATGACCAAAGTGACTAACTTCTAACCAAAAACTTGACTAATGTGTTCTTTTGAATTGAAAAAGAATTGAAATGAATTCAACATTTTTTTTAATTTTCATTGATTTCATTAAAATTGGAGTGAATTTAGAGGTATTTAAGGAAAATGAGAGGAATTTCATGAAATCTATAAGAAACTAAAAATGCAAGAGAGTTCCAAAGAATGCAGGATAAATTAAAGAGAATTCAGGGCGAATTCCAAATGAATTGCAAAAAATATTTTAAAACTCCTGTCTACATCAAATTTAATACGAAAAAGAAGATGAACAATAGGAACATAAAAGGCAGAGGTCCAGCTTAAGCTGCTTTCCTCTTCAATTCTTTGAAACTATATGAAATCCGTCACTTCTTGTGAATATAAATTCCTTGAAATCCATAAAAATATTTTAAAATTCCACGAAATTTGATATTTCCTGCAAAATGTATTAAAATACCTTAAGAGCTTTTAAAATCCCTTAATACAATTGAAATACTCGGAAATCTGATAAAATCCCTTGGAATCTATTAAAATATTTAAAAATTGTATAGCTCTTGTAAAATCGTTCCATATCTTCCGAAATTCTTTACAGCCCACAGTGGGCCAGAATCCAATGAAAGTGATCAAAATAGGATTTTTCCTCCCATTTGTATTAAACTTGGTACGCTTGGTACCAGGGGGTTCTTGGGGTCGCTCATTTTGACTTTGATGTAAAAAGTTACAAATTAAAAATGGTGGTCAAAAACGTTTAACTTTAACAAATTTGTCCTAAACTTAGTACAAGGGGATTTTTGGGGTCTCTGATTTTGAATTTGGCGTTAAAAGTTACAAATTCAAAATGTCGGCCAAAATTATTAAATTTTTACATGTTTGTCTGAAACTTGGTATATAAGGGGGTTTTTGGGGCCTCTGATTTCAAATTTGATGTCAAAAGTTACAAATTCAAAATGGCTGATTTTTTATATATTTGTTTGAAACTTGGTATAAGGGGGTTTTTGGGGTCGCTGCGATTTCGAATTTAACGTCGAAAGTTAGACATTCAAAACGACGATAAAATAAAAAAAAATGCCAAAACATGAATAATTGTATCTCCGCCAAAACTGAGACATTACAGTTTTTGAGTACGCTGCAGCGTTTTGAAATCCATTTTCCAAAAATAAAAGGCCAATATGGCGGACAGTTTTCTAAAAAAAATGTTTGCATATATCGCTGAAATTTGACTGGAAAGGATTTTCTGGGTCGCTAATAAGGAATCGTAGTTAGATTTATTAAAAAGAAAAAGAAAAAAAATAAAATAAAAAAAAATGACGGGCGAACTTTACCAACCATTCCTTGAATTTAGCCAGGAATTTCCCTTCTGCTCGATAAAATCTCTGCCACCTCATGTCCATTTTATCACATTAGTGGGTATAACAGTTTTCTTTTTTCAGTCAAATGAAAATTATATTTCAATTTGAGACTCATTTCTTTTTGTACATCACGTTTCTCAATTTTGTGAAATATTTGATAAAAAATTATACTGCAGACAGAAAAGCAGCTAGACGCAGGGAAATCTTAATTTGCTCGAACAGCAGATGTTTAATAAGCAAGCCCGCGTAAGTTTTATTGTGTATATAATTGTTCTTAATTACTTTCGATGCAAAGAAAATCTTTTTATAGCCGATGCCGTATTTCAATTTTACATACATTTCTGTGCCTCACACGGAAAAAATTTATCCGTGAATAAGTCACGAATTTGTAGCTAGGTCTCGGATACGAGATAAAAAAATGAAACATTACATCCTTATTTCTATGAGAAATGTATGGATAAATTTCGATGTTTTTTACGAACAGTTAGAATTTCCTACGAACAGTTCCTGAAAATTTGAGACTGAAATATGAAGAGGAAACATTTTATTTGTGCAATTTAATTTATATTAATTTATAAATTTGCAACTCTTAGATTCGATCCTTCAAAGACTGCTGACTGACGAGTTATTTTTGTAATTATTCACGTAGAAAAAAGTGATGAACCGTTTTAGAACTTTCATATCGAGTTCGTCAATTCTTTTTCAAAGTTCGCAGATAATTTACGAAAATACATCAATACCCGATGAATTTTTCTTATATCCGAGACCTAGCTACTATTTCGTGACTTTTTTACGGATACATTTTTTCCGTGTACGACAACTTTACGACATCCTATGTCCATGTCGTTAATGCGTATTCAGTACGACCATTTCTTTGCATCAGAACAATTTTTTTGTTCAAAAACTTTTTTTTGCATTGATAAGCAAAGGATTTTTTGAGTGAGAGTGAAGAGGATGATAATAATGTTTAAATTGGAGTTTTTACATTTTGAAAATTTTATTTGCATTCCATAATGTTCGAAGAAGGTTTTTCGGCTGTTCCCTATGTTAAATTGTTGTTAAATTATTGTTTGAACCAATTATAAATATTATAAACAATATAATTGAGCCGCTGGATAGTGTAAGGGCATATAAAATTCACATAGCCCTTCTGGTTGGCCCTGTTTTTTTTAAATCGATTTTAAGAATTAAATTTTTTAAACATATGGCCGACCGGAACGGCCATGTGAATTTTATATGCCCTTACGCTATACAACGGCTCAATTGTTTAAATAATATTTTTTTGGATGATTAAAAAAACTCCTAGAGTTATAGCTGAGACGTATCTAACGATACATTAGATTTTCCCTGGGAATATTAGTTTATTCTAGCTGTATGCCCAAAGATTGACATCCATATTCAAAGGCTTTTTTGGTATGCGGTGTATTTTATTGAAGAATCTACTAATGTGCTTGAAACTGTTTAGATTTGTTTCTAATAAATTCCGAATGGTTTATAACAATTTAATTGAATAAAATAAATTTTGTTGCATAATTCAAAAAACTCCTGTAGATATTGATGAGACGAATCCAACTATGTTTTTGGTCCACAGAAGTAATGTTGGTCAAACCCCTACCCCTTTTTAACAACTGGTGGGGGGGGGGCAGGCACCCCTTTGTCTGATCACAGAAATAGTTTTGTTCAAACCCCTACTCCTTTTCAACTTCTTGTGGGGGCCGGAAAAACACCCCAGTGCCTGGTCATAGAAATAATGCTGGTCCAAACCCTACGAAAATTGAGGCGCCGGATGCAAAAAGGAGATATAAAATTATTTTGCTGGAGTGGGGAGGTCCCTGGGAACTTGAGAATAAAGTTTCAATTTTTAATTTTTTAAATACGCAATTGTATTGAAAATTCAATTGCGCATCTTTTTTGTCGAGTAGAAAAAGTTGTAGCTTATTTAGTTTTTGAATTATTTACAAAAAACTGTTTTTTTAACTGATTAAAATATTTCGCCTTTTTTCACTTCAACTCGTGACGAATTCGGAACTTTTTAATATTTTTTAGTGAAATTCATAAGAAGTATGCACTGACATCTCCTGTGAATGATGACGTTAGCCAAAGTTCAAAATGTTTATTTAAAAAAAGTTAATAATTTTTTGCCGAGGCGTTGCACAATTCGTGCACAAACAACTTTGATCGTTTCGGGAGTCGAGCGAATTTTGAGCAAGCAAACCTGTCAGTGAGAAAGTTAGTCACAAAGGTTCAAAGATGTTTTCTGGAAATTTTTAGCTCAATTGAAATAGTAGTTAACAAACTGTTGCTGTATTAATTTTCCGGCGCGATCGATTATCTCCCGGGTAGGCTGCGGTCCGGTCGGTAAGCCGTTGTTGCTCCAGAGTTAAGTGAACTCTGTCTTAGAGCACGTAAGATCTTTTTTAATGCAAATGCAATAAAACACGAAAAATCATGGCTTATCATAATCTTTTTTTTTCTGATTAAAATATGTAAAAGTTGCCACTTCTAGAGACATAGGCTTCATAAAATTCTTAAAAATAAAGAATCTGTACACGGTTCCTTTCTTGTATCTCGCGTGTCCTCTGACTCACCTCTATTTGTAAACATACCTACATACTCATTCTGATTTTTTACATCAAAAATAATCTTTGAAATATTACATGATATGCATACTTATGAATTTCAGTAAAAAATATTAAAGAGTTCCGACTTCGTCACGAGTTGCAATGAAATAAGGCGAAATATTTATATCAGATGAAAAGCAGTTTTTTGTAAATAATTCAAAAACTAAAAAAGTACAACTTTTTCCATTTGGAGAAAAAGATGCGGCAATTAATTTACGATGTGGATATGTATTTTAAACACAAAAATTCAAAAGTTTATTCTCAAGATCTCAGGGGCCTCCCTACTCTAGCAAAATAATTCTATATCTCCTTTTTGCATCCGGCGCCTCAATTTCTGAACAAAAAAGTTTAATCGATTGAAATGTTTCCTTGTGTTATATTTAGTTTGACCGCATTTTAGACAATTTAACAACTTTCTATAGTGAAATGAAATGTAATTTTTACGGAGCATTTAAAATTCTTGACTAGAGAACTTAGAAATTTGATTTTAAACTGCGACAGTTCATTGAATAACAATTTTTTTTTTTAATATAGTGTTATGTTTCACTTTTTATCTGTTTGAGACCATTTTACAACTTTTGAGAATTAATTACTTCACTTTTTTTTATAACAGGAAAAATATTGTTTTCGCGAGAACTGTATTTATAATGTTTACGTCATTTTAGAACACATCAACCATATTTTTAATCGCATTTTTAAATTTTCTTTAAATGCTTATAATCTCAGCTTGACCATTGCCGGGCCACTACTACGCTGGTGGTTGACTCCGGCTGACAGAAGGCCTGCTCTGCGACACTGACTTTGAGATGAGACTAGTATGAATCAATAGAACGTCGAAAAATATTAGACACGTATAGCGGCTTTCTTGTAATTGGTCCCTAGTATTTTTTAAATGAATTTTCTAAAATCACGATTTTCGTGCTATACCGTATCTACCGTGGCTCACGAGATTTTCCCAAGCGAAGTCAGTGGTAGAGCGGTAAGGTGGTTGGCTGAGGCGCACGCTGTTGCGCGTTCGCAGGTTCTTGGCGATTTTTTTGTTGCTCTTTTTATTAAAAACGTGTTAAATAAGTATTTTATAAACCCTCAGGGTGATTTACTTTTTTTCGCCCTTTTTGTGAATTTTTCAATTCAATTAACTAATTATATTAAATATGTTTTTTATTATAATAAATTATAATTATATAATATAAAATATGAATATAAATATAATATATATATATTTTTTTAAATATTAATATTTTTTTTTCAATAATTTATTTATTTTTATAATATTATTGTTTAATATT
>JAABKJ010002226.1:0-28525 GCA_011634705.1 Andricus grossulariae
GTGAAATCATTGTGCAGTCTTTGAAATCTATCTAAAATATTTGTGAAATATTCGAAATCTTTGTGAAATCATTTAGAATTTTTGAAAAATATTTGAAATATTTGATAATATTTGTGAAATTATTGAAAGCTTTACGAAATCATTGTGCACTCTTTGAAATCTATCTAAAATATTTGTGAAATATTCGAAATCTTTGTGAAATCATTCTGAAATTTTTGCGAAATTGTTTGAAATATTTTTGCAATATTTGATAATATTTGTGAAATTATTGTAATCTTTGTGAAATCTTTGAAAATCTTCGCAAAATATTATAAATATTTTTGCATTATTTGATAATATTTGTGAAATTATTGAAATCTCTGTGAAATCTTTGTGCAATTTTTAAATCTATCTGAAATTTTTTTGAAATATTTCATAATATTTGTGAAATTATTGAAATTATTGTAAAATAATTAAAATCTTTGTGAAATGTTTCTGAAATTTTTGATAACATTTGTGAAATTATTGAAATCTTTGTGAAATCTTCAAGAAATCATAGAACTCTTTGCGATAACTTAAAATATTTTGTACTATTTGTGAAATTATTGAAATCTCTGTAAAATCTTTGTGCAATTTTGAAATCTATCTGAAATATTTGTGAAATATTCAAAACCTTTGTGAAATCTCAAAAATCTTTGGAAAATCATTGATATCTTTCTGAAATTTTTGCGATATATTTGAAATTTTTTTGGAATATTTCATAATATTTGTGAAATTATTGAAATCTTTGGAAAATAATTAAAATATTTGTGAAATCTTTCTGAAATTTTTGGAAGTTTTTGATAACATTTTTGAAATGATTGAAATCTTAGTGAAATCTTCAAGAAGTCATTGAACTCTTTAAGATACTTAAAAATATTTTGTAATATTTGTGAAATTATTGAAATCTCTGTGAAATCTTTGTGCAATTTTGAAATCTATCTGAAATATTTGTGAAATCTTCAAGAAATCATTGAACTTTTGCGAAGCCTTAAAATATTTGGTAATATTTGTAAAATTATTGAAATCTTTGGGAAATAATTGAAATCTTTGTGAAATCTTTCTGAAATTTTTGGAGAATATTTGAAATGTATTTGAAGTTTTTGATAAAATTTATGAAATTATTGTAATCTTTGTGAAATCTTTGGAAATCATTGAACTCTTTGCGATACCTTAAAATATTTTCTAATATTTTTGAAATTATTGAAATCTTTGTGCAATCTTTGCGACATATTAAAAATATTTGGTAATATTTCTAAAAACAATAAAATCTTTGGGAAATAATTGAAATCTTTGTGAAATCTTTCTGAAATGTTTGGAAAATATTTGAAATTTTGTTGAAGTTTTTTATAATATTTGTGAAATTATTGATATCTTTGTGAAATGTTTAAAAAATCCTTGAACTCTTAGCGATATATTAAAAATATTTTGTAATATTTGTAAAATTATTGAAATCTTTGTGAAATCTTTGTGACGTATTTAAAATATTTGGTAATATTTGTATAATTATTGTAATGTTTGGGAAATCATTGAAATCTTTGTGAAACCTTCCTAAAAGCTTTGGAAATCTATCTGAAATCTTTTTGAAATCTTTGAAATCCTAGCGAAATATCTGTAATCTTTGTGAATTCTTAGAAATCTTTGGGAAATCAATAAAATCCTTGTGCAATGTTTGAAATCTAAACAAAATTTTTGTGAAGTAATTAAAGTATTTGTGAAATCTTTTAAATCTATCCTCTATCATTTTTTAAATATTTGTGAAATCATTTAAACCCCAAGGAAATCATTCAAATGTTTGTGAAATCCTTGGAAATCTTTGCGAAATATTTGGTAATATTTGTGAAATTGTTGAGAAAAAAAACGATCTCCCGGCCTGAAAAAAAGTTTAGCCCGCATGATGCTGGTAAGATGTCTTTCTCCTATTAGTAGAAACTTTGAAAAATATTTGGAAGAATAAAAAACGTGGGGTTTTCCAGAAAATATTTTTTCTCCATGCTTTCAAAATTAAAAAAAAAATAGCTTTCCTTCAAAACCCCACTTTTTTGATTCTTCTAAAAAAATTTAAAAATTTGAACGTACATTATTTAAACCAACACAATCTTTTAAAAACCCAAAATTTTCCAGTAATAAAAGAAAGGAATCTTATCAGCATCATGCGTCTGACTAAACTCGTAATCATCCACTTGTTTACTTTACCTTGTAAAGCATTTTTCGAATTTTTATGCATATTGCCCGGAAATTTGTTCCAAACGTAAAAAAATAAATCCAATTTTTGGTTTTGAAAAAAAATTATATTTAGAACTGGTGCAAGCCCCATGAAGTTTAACGAGTATTTCCCATAAGACAAAAAAACGTTTTTGTACAGTTTATTCAGAATCGTCAATATCGGGTGAAGCAAGTTGAAACTCCACATTTCTCTTCACAATTAGCCATAAAATATAAATAAAATAATAATTTCCAAATATCACGCCATGAGTCTTTTTTATAGCTTCCCCAAAAATCCCATGAGTGAAAAAATGGGTTTTGCGAGTTTTTGGCGCTAATTATGATTTTTTTTCTGTTTTTTAAATTCAGATTGTTTCTAATATATGAAATGCTACTTTTTAATGATAATTAGACGTTTACATAAATTTTATAAACAATTTAATTACTGTTTTTAGCAGTTATCTCTTAAACTAGAGATAGAAAGTCGCGGTTTTCGAAAAAATGTTCCACTTGCTGTCCAATTTTCTATTAGAGTAAGGTAAATAATTGATTAAAATTGATAAATTTCATTGTTTAAACTATTTGTGATTTTCTGAATAATATCATCTTTGAATAATGTTAGAAAGTTACAGTTTTGTCTGAAATATTCAACTTTTTGTCTACTTTTCACTTAGAGTTTGGCAATAATTATTAAAATTTAGAAAAAATAATTGTTTAAGCAAATTTTCATTGTTAAAAACTATCTTCTCCTACAGTAATGATTGCGGTTTTTCTAAAAATTTTCATTTTTTGTGAACTTTTCACTTAAATAGCAGAATAATAAATAATGCGAGTTGACAAATTTAATTGTTTAACCAAATTGTCATTGTTCCTTCTTTCATCTTTCCTTAAATAATTGCTAGAAAATTGCTGTTTTTTAAAAAGTTTTTGAATTTTAGTCAATTTTTCACTTAACGATTTAACAATTAATTTAAGTTATGAAAAAATAATAAATACTAATATTGATTGAAACAAAAATCATTTAATATGATCAATATCGAAAATTTGAAGAATATTTCAAATATCTGTGTATTTCAGAAAAATATATTTACAAAAAAGAAAGAGATTGCTTAAAATATGATTTTCTCTAATGGTAATTTATTATTTGTTCATTTGAACAATAATTTTTGTAAAATTGTATTAATTATAACCTTGTCAAGTGAAAAGGGAACAAAAATTTAAATTTTTTAGAAAAACCCGCAACTATCTGGCATTAATATAGATGAAGATAGTTATAAACAATAATGATTTGTTCAAAAAAATATTTTCGCTGAATTTAATTATTTATTAAGTCTCTTCTAGTGAAAAATAGACAAATAGTTAACAATATCAAAGAAAACTGCAAGTTTCTATCACTAGGCGAAGAGAATATTATTAGCAATAATAATAAATTGTTTGAACAATTATTTTTAACTTGAATTCATTATTATTACACTATAGGTAAAAAGTGGACAAGAAGTTGAAAATTTCAGACAAAAACCGCAAATATCTAGTACTAACATAGAAGGAGATCGCTATAAACAATAATTTGTTTAAACAATTATTTTTACTGAACTAAATTAAATATTGACTCACTTCAAGTGAAAAGTGGACAAAAAGTTAAAAATTACTGAAAAAACCGAAATTTCTAGCATTATTGAAAAAGAATATTATTAAAAATAATAATAATTAATTGCAACAATGATTTATGTTCAAATTAATTAACTATTATCTCACTCTAATTGAAAATTGGAAAAAAGTGAAAAATTTGGGGAAAATCCCGCAACTTGCCAACTCGATTCTGAGAAAAAATTGCTAAAAACAATAATAAATTATTTTAACTATTTCTTTCAACATTCAGTTACAAATAAGAAGTAATATTTCCTGTATTAGAAACAATCTGCATTTAAAAAACCGCAAAAAATCGTAATTAGCGCCAAAAACTCACAAAACAAATTTTTTCACTTATGGGGTTTTTTTGGGACTCTATAAAACAGACTTATGGGGGTGATATTCAAAAAGTAATATTTTATTTGTATTCTGAGGATAATTGTGACGAGAAATATTGACTTTCAACTCGATTCATCTAATATTGACGATTCTGAATAAAATTTACAAAAACGCCCTTTTTTCTTATGATAAATTAGTTTTGAACTTCATAGGGCTTGCACCACCTCTAGATATCATTTTTTTCAAAACAAAAAAATTGGATTGATTCTTGTGTGGATTGGAACAAATTTCCGGGCATTATTCATAAAAATTCGAAAAATACTTTACGACATAAACAAGTGGATGATTACGAGTGTAGTCAGACGTACATCAATAGAAAGCGTCTGACCACATACGCTTGACAAGATTTTTTCACTTACCTTAATTTTTTTTCTTTTTCACGAGAAAAAGGAGAGAAAAATTAAAAAAAAAATGGATTTATTATTTTTTATCTTACATCGGTAAGACCTCATGGTTTCTTTTATTAACTGAGCTTCACTAAATTATCAGTATCCACCCAGTCTTTATTCTCAAGTGGTATTGCACTCATAGTTACCTTGCGGTTTCTACTTTATCATCAGTAGTGCAATTATCACAGTTGGACTTAAAATTTAACAGGGAATACAGGGAAATTTTTTTCAGGGAATTCAGGGACTAAATATCGTAAATAACATTCCTAATTGTTAATTTTTTTTAACCGAGGCCAGTTCTTATTGTTTATTTATTGTATTATTTTTTATTTTCTAATCCTTATTGTAAATTTTTCTTTTCTTATTGTGCTTTCAGTTTCGGGTCTGGTTTTGAACCCGGAATTCGAACTACTAATTTCTTGTTCAAAAAAATGTTTTTGAACTTTGTCTATATTTTTGGAACTAATATATTTCAATTTTTGTCGGTGCTCTGTGAGTTTTACAGTCCTTTTTCGAAATCTGTCGGAAATTTTTTGTAAAGCTTGACATTAACAACAGGGTGGCGATTTCTTTGAAATTTTTTTCGAATTTTCTAGAAAAATCAAAAATTGAAATTTTGACCGCACAAAAAATAATAAAAAATTCCATTTTGCGGTCAAGCTATGCAAGATACAACAAATGATAATTCATAAAAATTCTGCACAAAAAAAATATCTACAAATTTCTTTTTGAACACTTCTTGGTAGGACGCGCAATTTTTATTTTATTTGTAAAAAACAACATTAAAAATTAAAAAATTAAATTTCTCGACAAACGACACAAGCTAAGAAAAAAACAACGAGGCAAAAATTGTTAGCCGAAAAAAGAGCTATAAATTTATAATTTTTTGATAGGATGCGTATTTTTTGTTTTATTCGTGAAAACTAACATTAAAAATAAAAAAATAAAATCAAATTTTTATAAAACCCACGCAAGGTATTAAAAAAAAATTATGAACAAAAGTTGTGCACTCAAAAAAGGTATGTACATTTTTCATTGACAATTTTTTTATCGAACGCTCAGTTTTTGTTTGAATAGAAAAAAATGTCTTCATGAATAAAAAATATTTTTTTTTTTTAATGACACAAGGTAGAAAAAAAAGTTAATAGACGAGTAGATTTTCTTTTATTTGTATCACAAATTTTGAATTATTAACATTGAAAAGATTTCATCACAAATTTGCAATTAAAAATCATGCAAGTTTAAAGCTTTACAATTAAAAGCTCTATAATTTTCCTGTCTTACATTTGAAATATCTTCAATTTTCGAAATTGACAACTGAAAACTTTACTTTTGATTTCAAAATTTCAATAAAAGTTCGGTACTTTTGATATTATAATATGAAATTTAATCAATTTTGAAGATTCAGAATAAAAAACTCGACTCTTGGTATTTACTATCGTCAAAATTTAAGAAATTTATCTTTAAAATGGACCATTTTTTAGTTCTTTGACTTTATAATTGAAATTTAAATTGAATTGTAGATTGGTAACATTCGAAAAGTTTTTAATAATCTTGAATATGGAATAATTTGTAATTATTTATTCTGAAAAACCAAGAATTTTCAATTGTAACTCATGAAAATTGCAGAAAATTAAATTGTTAGTCTTTAATATTCAAGATTTTTTAATTATGACAATTTACAATTTAAAATATTGTTATGTTGATGATCTAAATAAGAAATTGCATCAATTTTGAAGATGCATAATAAAAAATTTGTCTCTTGGACTTTACCATCATCAAAATTTAAATTTGTATCTTTAAAATTGACCAAAGAAATCAATTTTCGACTAAAATGATGATGATTTACATAGGAGTATGACTACAAACTAAAAATTTTATAATTTAAAAAAATTTATAAATCAGGGATTTTCACGATTTTCAAATATTCCAAGGTATTGCAAAACGTTTTGAAGAATTTCTAAGATTTTAGAATATTAAAAAAAGATATGTAAATATTTTCAAGGCTTTGAAATGATTTAGAGTATTTTAAAAGATTCCAAGGCATTTTCAACAGCTTTAGAAGGTTTCAAATGATTTTAAAAGATTTCAAAGGACTTGAAATATTTTAGGAAAATTTTGAAGATCCAAAGAAATTTTCCATTGATTTTAATAATTTAATAGGATTTCAGAGGATTTGTAAAGTTTCAAGTGATTTTAAAGGATTTTCAATGAATTTATATTTTAGGGAAATATTTGAGAGAATTTCAGAAGATTCCAAGGAAATTTTTATTTATTTTGATAATTTGGAGGAATTTTAAAGGATTGATAGTATTTCAAAAAGAATTTTTTAAAAGAATTTTTAAAAGAATATTTTATAAGTATATTAAAAGAATCCAAGATATTTTTAAGAGTTTCCAATAATTTCAAGGATTTTCCAAAGATTTTAAAAGATTTAAAATATTTTAGAGTATTTCAACAGATTCCAAGGAATTTTCAATTGACTTCAGTAATCTTAAAAGATTTAAAATGTATATTTTTTAGGGTGAATTTTAAAAGATTCCAAAAAATTGTTGATTAATTTTGATAATTTGAAGTCATTTTGAAGGACTAGAAATATTTTAGGGTATTTAAAAAAAATACCAGACATTTTCAAGAGATTTCAATAATTTCAAGGTATTTCAAAAAATATATTATCTATTAGGGTGGTCTTAAAAATTCAGAGGGATTTTGAAGAGCTGAAAAAAATTTCAAGAAGTACCAAAATATTGTAGAGAATATTAAATAACTTCAGTTATCTTAAATTTATTGTAGTAATTTGAAGTAGTTCAAAACTATTTTGAAATATTTAAGGGAATTTTAGAAAATTCCATGAAAAAAAAGTTATAAGGAATTTCAAATAATTTTAAATTATTTGAAATGTTTGAGGATATTTTAAAAGATACATAAAGAAACCAAATAATATTAATAATAATATAACATACAAATTTCAAATAACTATTTATTTGTTAAATGTTTTTGAATACTTAAGTTCGAGTTGAAATTAAATTCTGAGAATTGAGAACAAGAAAATAAGTATTATCAGTTTGTATTTATATTTATATAAATATAATTTATATAAGATTCTTAAGAAAATTAAAAAGAAAGATTTTTGAATATTAAAGGTATGTTAAAGAAAATCTAGAATATTTTAAAGAACTTTTTTTATTTTATACGATTTTACAAAATATTAGAAAAAATTCGAGTCTTTCTGAAAGATGTTTGGGATTAGTCCAAAACAAATCAAGAAATATTTGATAAATTATCGGACATGTTACCAAGTTTTCAAATATTTCTATTCTATTTTAAACGTCTTAAATTCCTGCAAAAATTTTTAACTGACTCAAATTTTTCTTACCATTTTGAAAAATGATTCAAAGTGTGAACAAAATTGCCTTATAATCTTCTCTATTTTTCCAAGAATTTCAAGAAAATTTGTTTATTCGCTTAAAAGCTTTCGAAATTCTTTTAAGGCTTTTAAAGTTCATTTAAAATTTTTTTCAAAATCTACATTTCTCAAAATCTTATGGGATTTGAAATTAATTTTGAATCTCTTCAATTCTACTTAATATTTCTTGAACTTACCCGATTTTTTCATTTTATTTTATTTTTTTATTTCACCAAATTGAAACATTATATAAATATAAATAATACAATAAAAAAAGATAAATATAAATATAAAAATTATATAAATCTTCTACACTCTTTTTCAACATTTTAAGATTTTAGGGAATCGTTCGATATGTTTAAAAGCCTTGTTCAATTTTCTCTTAAAGTTAAGTTTTTGAAAATAAAAAATCATTACATTTTTTCACACGAATATTATAAAAAGAACAATTTTTTTTTTGTCAGACCTTCTAAGTCTCCGTATAATTTAAAATTAATCAAATTTTGCCTGCTTTTTTTATCCCTGTCAAATTAAAGAAATTGCCTTAAAATCTTTCAGATTCTTCTTTGATAATTTTCAAAATCTTTTGAAATGTTTTGAAATAACATATTTTTTCGAAATAAAAAATTATTTTAATTTTTCCTAGGAAACTAATTTTTTTTTCATTTTCGTGAAACCTTGCAAAATTCTTCAAAAATCTTTAATCAATTTTCTTTTATAATTTATTACAAAAACATTATTCAAAAATTTGCCATGAATCTTAAGAAAATTTTTTTCAGTCTCTTAGCACCCTGTAAAATTCAGTTTACCTAAGAATTATTTGATTACTGAATAATTTAAAAAATTATCCCAAAGTCTTCCATATTCTTTTTCCACACATTTTGAAATCTTTAAAACCTGAAATTATTCTTTTAAAATCAAATCTAAACCATTTAAAATTTTCCCACAAATCTAATTTTTCTCAAATTCTTCAAAATAAGTTTTTGCCCATATTTTAATTTTTTTATCTGTTTAAAATTTAGGAAAATTTACAAATGATAGAGTGGTAGCAAAATGTTAAGATCATAATTGTTTTCCGTTTCAATAATTTTTAGAAACATTTGAAATAAATTTTATGGTGAATTTTGTAATTGAATATTTTATTGTACCTTGTGTCTTTTCTTCAAAATTTAATTTGTTTATTTTTTTATGTAATTTTTCACAATTAAAACAAAAACTACGCATCCTATCGAAAAATGATTAATAACAAATTTGTAGCTAATTTTTGGTTCAACAACTTTTTTCTTGTTATTTTTTTCGCAGCTTGTGTATTTTTTCCACAAACTAAATTTTTTTTAAATGTAGTTTTTTGCAAATAAATCAAAACTTGAACGTCCTAAAAAAATGATCAACAACAAATTTGTTATAATAATCTGTTAGGGCTTAAGAAGCAAAGTTCTTATTATTTTACATTTTTTGATCTCGTGCGTTGTAAGAATTCAAATTTTCATTTTCGTCAGTTTTGTTGAAATTTGAAAATGCAAATTTTCTTTTTAGCGAGAAGAGTCGTGAGAATAAATTGTTGGAAATTGCAACTACTATAAATAGCCCTACATCGAATTTTCAAATCTTGAAAGAAATGGTGTCAAAAATTAAAAAAATGCTCTTTTTTCATTTCCATCCAAAATAGCTAGATAACGACATTATCCTTTCTTTTAGGTATTAAAAAGTAGACCAAAGATGAATCCAATCTGATCAGTTTTCAAAATTTTTTTTATTATCTATTTCTATTAAAAATTAAAAATTTTATTCTTTTTTTTTTCATTAGCATGAGAATGTAAAAATTTGATTTTTTGTGTATTTTGAAATGTCATTTTTACAAATCATTCAAAAACTGCGCGTCCTAGAAAAAAATGATCAACAACAAATTTGTGGATCTTTTTTGTGTGGATAATTTTTGTATCATCATCTTCTGCCGTATCTTGCATAGTTTGACCATAAAATGTAATTTTATGCTATGGTTTGTAGGGTAAAATTTGAATTTTCGATTTTCAAGAAAATTCGAAAAGTTGTTATGATAATATTGTAGGGATTTCAAAAATCAACATTCTTCTCTTCTTGTTTTTTTCTTCATGTCATGCGTTGTCAAATTTTTATTTTCCTTGTTTTTTTTTTTAACAATTTCGTAACTGTTCTTACGTTTTGAATTTGCATCCAAAATAGCTGACTAATAAATGTGTCCTTTCCTTTTAGGTCATAAAAATGTTTGGAGATTTGATGTAAACCGATTAGGTCAAACTCTGCATAAAACCAATACCTTCTCATTAGTATGAGAATGTAAAAACGTTCAATGTCACAAAAATGCCATAATTAACTTTTTGGAACATTCATTACACGTTTGTGAATCATAATTTGGCCTGACAGTACAAAATAGTTTTGTGCGTACCGCACGTGTTTGCTGGTTACTCAACATTGAATTTTTTAGGAAAGACAAAAATAGTTTTGTCATATATGGTCTTGTCTGGTGAAATGCTGTTAGGAATTTTAAGATTTCAATATCAGGAAATGAATCATTTTTCATAATAATATCACAAATCTCAAGTATTTTCCGGCTTCAATGCGGAAAAAACTGTTTGTCAAATACACCGGAACCTTGATATGGCGGCTGAGCTAGAGGCTAAAAAGCTGGTAGTGTGAATATTCACAGCCACATTTCGCTCAATATAATATGTATTCAGGTGAGTAGCGCAAGTGTTGGTTGTCTACTCATGCCTAATTTTTTATGTAAGATCTTGGCTGGTGAAATGGCCTTCTAAATTTCAAGATCCTAATTAAAAATAGCTTCTAAAACAATCTGGAACCTTGTTATCACGGTCGAGGCTGAAGGAACTGAAGAAGACGCAATGTAGGCTCAGCCGACTTGCGCAGTTCTGTAGCAACTTGATGCATGGTTTGAAGCCAATTAGGACAAATGAGATAACGTTAGATTTTGTTGACTCTTCATTATCTCAAATCTCTGTATGTTTGATTTATTTGAAGAAAATGTGGAGAGCGGCTGCTATTCTCTGTTTCACCTTAGCAGTTATAACCGATTCTGTTGGTAAGTATGATGTAATTAATATAAAGTATAAAATTCGCAACTATTGAAATCAAAATCAATTTTTTTCTATCAACTCAAAGTGCCCGGTAAAAAGAAACTGATGGGAGCGAATTGAGATCAATAAACTAGAAGTCGCCGTGAATCTTGCTTTGCGACACGTGGTGATTTAAAAATTCGCAATGGCAAATCTTCCAGATTGAACTATTTCGACAAGAAGCTACAAATCATATACCTTTAAAATTGGAAAAAGTGTAATATAATAATTTGCTATTCTGTATTTTCAAAATTCAAGAATTATCAATTAGAAGTCTTTACAATTGTAGAACATTAAAGTGAAAATCGTTAGCATTGCAAAGTTTTTAATTTTCACTATTTAAAATTCAGAATTAGTCAAGTATCAAGTTTTACAATCAAATCTTCTGTAATTTCGATGCTTTACACTCGAATTTTCTTTAATTTGGAAGATTTGGAACTGTCAACTTGACTTTTGATGACCAAAATCGTCCACATCAAAAAGCTTTGATGTATACATCTTCAAAATTCAAGAGTTTTAAATTGTAAGTCTGTCAAATTCAAAAATTTAGAATAGCAAATCGTGAACATTGAAAAAGGACATTCTGTGATTTTTATGCGGGCTGAAAATTGCAGTAGCTGCGAGAATATTCTTTTCCTGGAAATATAAATTTCACATTTTTCACGCAAATGCTGCAAGATATAAAAAAAGGCAGAGGTATTCTTCGTAGATCTTATTTAGATGTGAAAAGCTTCCATTTTGGCTTTTTTCTCTTATCGTTGTTTTCGAAAAAGATGAGAAAATTCTATTTTATAAGAAAAAAAATTCTCTTGGCTGCAAAGGTGGAGGTGCAAGCCGCCAGTACCTCCACTACAGAAAAATCGAAAAATTAAAAAATCAATCGTGCCAGAATTTTTTAGATTTTTTGGGGTGTCAAAAACTGCAAAAATTAATTTTCAATAAGCAACCCCTTTCTCTTACAAATTACCCATAACATAACTTACGCACACAGCCTAAACTTAAGCATACCCGAATTTCAGGCTCTTCTTGGACTCCCCAAAACGCTCAAAAATTATTTTACAAAATCAGCCCTAACCCTTAAAAAACCCCCCAAAAAATATGGAAAAGGTGCAAGGGAATATATACCATAGGTCTGAGCTAGTTTTGAGCTCCATGAAAACAACAAATTGAATTGTCCCAAAACAACCCATAACACTAACACATATCCCTAATTAAAAATACAGATACTAAACAAAACCAAAAAATATATAAATCAAAAGTCAATTATTTTGCGGGGTTCACAGAAAACTGCAGGAAAATTTCCAAGTGAAAAAAATCACAGTAGTCACGTGAGCAAAACTCTAAATTATACGCACAACCCCACATCAATTATCAAAAAACCTACACAAAAACCCCTTTGACGCATTTAACCAAACCCTGCTCAGCTTCCTTCGAAGAAAAAAAAATTTCAAATAAAAAACAATCAGCCCAGACAACTTTCAAAGGCTCTAGTCAATATATCTCTTTCCACAGCAATATTCCACATCACCAAGGAATTAACCCTATCACATTTAGCAAACCAAGTGTGAGCTGCCTCCAACTAAACCATCCAAAAAAATTCCAAATTATAAAAAAATCGCGCCAGACAACTTTCAAAGACTCTAGTCAATATATCTATGAACACAGCAATATTACACGTCACCAAGAAACTACCCAAAGACAATCTTCAAACCCTCCAGTTAATATGTCTATTCCTACAGCAATATTTCAAATCCCCTAGGAACTACTCCTATCACATTTAATGCACCTTTTTTATATTTTTTGGGGGGTTCTTTTAGGTCCGAAAAGAGCCTGAAATTCGGATATGCTTAAGTTTAGGCTGTGTGCGTAAGTTATACACAAGATAATTTTAAAAAAATGCCCAGAATTATGGCATCAAGAAAATACTCAAATTCCGCTGTGGAGGTGCTAGCGGAACACACCTATAAACTTCTGCGAAACTTCTTCGATGAACACCGGAAAAGGGGCTGTATAATCCGAACGCCTACTCTACCGCAGCTAGAACAAGCCGGCGACAGAGATGGAGAGGCGACACTGAGACTAACCGCGGGCAGACATCCAAAAGAGGAAGAGCGATGCTTTAGGTCCAGGGTGTATATCAAAATCCAGGATTCTCTCATGCTCAAAGATATGGCTGAACTAGATAATGCACTTCGTGAAGATTCATCTGAAAAGTCCGCCTCTCGACTATCAATTGTAGTGTGACCAAAAAATGAATGCATCAACTCAGCATAAAGATAGACTGGGCAAGACAGTATGCGGCCCGCATTCACTGTGTATTTACGACATAACATCTGGCAGGAATTTCACTGCCAGGTTCCGACAGTTCGCGCACGAACTGCGGATCCGTCATCACACACTCGATAAGTCAAAGCTGCTGACCATCAGGTAGCATGTGGTTGACAGAAATTGGGTACTATCTGAGGCTAGGAGAAGTCCAGAGTGAAGAAAGACGTGTGTCAGAGAAAATGAACAGTTTTTCTCTGACCTTATCTACAAAGTCCATCACCCACTCAATGAAGAAGCAAAGAGCATACAGATATAATTATAAAAGTAATGCACATGGTGTCATCAAAGTGGATTTATTGATCCGTTCGTTACAAATGTTTAACATTCTCCAAAATAGGCCCCTCCTACATCAATACACTTGCGAAGACGTGTCTGCCACGCCTTGAAGGCACTCTTAAAGTTCTCAGCCGGAATGTCTCTTAAAAACCTTGTAAGCCAATAACTTGCCTAAGCACGCTGTACAAGATCTTCACAGCTGTTCTGAATGATAGGATTCTTCGGACAATTGGACCTGTGTGACGAGAGATGAACAAATATAGCGGTTGAAAGAAAATTTTAGCAGGATGTCGGGAGAGCCTGCTTATCGATGGATGCATCTGCAAAGATGCAGAGACCTACCAGCGCTTCCTAATGATGAGCTAGATTGACTTCCGGAAAGCTTTGGATTCAGCCTTTCAGAGACTTACCATCTGTCGGTTGGAAAGCTTGAAGGGTTATCCACACATAGTAAGGTGTATAGAACGATTGATCCTACTTTGGAAAAGCAGATATACAATCTCATCTGGAACACATCGTGTGACAACTAATAGTTTCACCTTTCAGATAGGCTTCTTGCAAGGCGATATATTGAACTATCGCCTCTTTTTCCTCAAATTGTTGCTAATCTCCGCACTTCGTCATTTCCAAAGGTACTTCTGTGGCATACCCGGTTATCGAAAGCATAAGGTCACTCATGTATTCAACCTGTATGAGTTCAAGATCTGTGCTACAAGTAAAAAGCAACTGGATCTAGTTCTACGGATTATCGAGGAGTACACTCGGTTGATTGGAACGGAGTTTGGGTTAAAAAGATGCGCCAACGTTAATTTGGAGCGAGGGAAACCTAATGTCCATGACGTTAGCGCAACAATCATAAAATAACCAACTTTTGTTCAATGAAATCGTTTGATCATCGTTTGGCCATGCTTGGAAATTAAATTTTGTCGTTTGGACGGCAAAACTCAAAAGGACATTGAGTTTTTAAAATAAGAGTGCTAACTTCATACTTTGATGCATACAAATAAAACTATTCCATCATTTGGTGCTGACATTTAAAAGACGTCAACGTTCATTTTTCACATTATCTGGACAATTTGAAAAATTAATGTCTACGCCTTTCCAATGTGAGAACCAAATGATTTTTTTTTACGAGAGCTGGTTTCCTCGAAACCGCTTTCGCATTACTTCAAGGACATGGGAGTAAGGCCATTTCGCCGTGCTTCGACGCTAATCTTCTTGTGCCAATTTGGACTTCCTCTGGGCTTCTTCGTGTACCTGCCCAGTCATGATGTACGCTTCGTGCCATTAGTGCGACAATGTTGCACAACGGGCTCGTCGGCTTTCGACATCATGGCTGGGTGAAGCTAGTTATACCTGTCTTTTAGGGGGCTTCCTCGATGGGGCTGCCTCCCTGAACACTTTGCACCTCATTGACCCCGGTAGATGGTCGGTCCGGGGTTTACTTTCATCAGCGGCGCAGAGGAAGCACTGCGGTGTGTTGTGCAGTCCGCAGTTCTATGGTCCCTCTTGCCGCACCTCCAACAGCCTTTTGTCCGATCAAGACCTCGGCAGCTTGCTGCCATGTGGCCAAAGCCTTGGCAGTGATAGCAGCGCATGACCTCCATCTTTTTCCGTACACGACAGGACAACCATATTACCTTCAAGTGTCCTGCGTATACTATTATTTGCGCCTGTTCTTCTGTCACTCTCACGAATTCCTTCAGCGTTCCTCTGAAGGCCCTTTTCGTAAGAGTGACTTTTATCTGCCTAGGTGATTCTGCTCCAAGATATTTCTTGACCGCAGCCTCAACCTCCTCTGCAACAGTTGTGGTGTCGAGGTCCAAGACTTCGACCCTGGTGCGAGGGACAATCTCCTTTATATTAACCCCTTTTCCGATGGCCTCTCTAATAGCAGCGGATAGCTTTAATCTGCCGTCCGCTGCAGGTCCTACTTCCACAAGGACCCCGCCGTTCCTGGTCTCTATGACACCATTAATTTGAACACCAAGGGTGTCAGGTTCGGCCTTATGTTTGAGGTCCTGGAG
Organism: Andricus grossulariae; assembly: GCA_011634705.1. Lineage (NCBI taxonomy): Eukaryota > Metazoa > Arthropoda > Insecta > Hymenoptera > Cynipidae > Andricus > Andricus grossulariae. Next base: position 15,791 of record JAABKJ010002226.1, read on the forward strand.
GACCTCTGTGTAGCTTAAACCCTCGGCAGGTTTCATAGTAACCGCCTCGGGTCTAGCTCGCCTCTTTTTCTTCTTCTTCTGTGAAGCGATGCTCTTTGTTTCCACCTTCGTATTTCTTTCATTAGACTTAGGGGTTGAATTCTTCGGAACGTTGCTCCGGGACTTTATAAAATGTAAATCTTCAAAATGGAAGAATTTGCCGTTACAAATTTATAAAATTAAATAAGTTTCAATTTTAAATTTTCAAACTTGAACTATTCCAAGAAAGAGCATAAAAAATTTCATCATTTTCTATTATACGCAATGAAGATTCAGATGCCATCAATTGCAAATATTGAAAATTGAACAATTTTAAATTGCAAGTCGTTAAAAATGAAAAATTTTACATTTTTAATCATAAGAAGTCAACTAATAAAAAAAATAAATATTCTGTAATTTTGATGTTGAGAATCAGGCATTTTTTTAATATGTCAGATTTAGAATTGAAAACTTGAGTTTAGATTCTCGAAACATAAAAATGACGGAATTTGTATTATACTTTTTTTAAATTGAAGACTTTTAATTGTAACTAAAATATTTAGTAATTTAAAGTTTGAAATTGTCCAAATGGCAACATTTTCAATTTAAGTGTAACTGTAAAAAATCTAAATCATCTAAATTTGAATATTCAAGAGAATGTTTCATTTACATACCTTTAAAATATAAATTATGAAAATTGAATAATTGCAGAATCGAAAACTTCACTTTTTACTTCAAGTTTTAAATCCTGAATATTGAAGATTTTTTAATTGTAATTCCCCACAATTAAAGTATTCGCAAAAATATTCCAAATTACATACTTTACAATTCAAAATGTTGTAATTTTTATGATTTACATTCAAAATTTCTTAAATCTGAAAGATTTAGAATTGAAAACTTGTCTGTCGATTTCAATAATCGCCGAAAGCTAAGAAGTTTCGGTCATAAATCTATAAAATTGAAGAGTTTCATTTTTGTACGTTATAAATAAACGACTAGACACAATGTCCTGCCACACCACTCCTTATCCTACAAATTCAAAGTAAAAAATTGCTGTATAATATTAGCGTCATTTTTTAAGACTTAGTTTTCACATATTAATTTATCTTACTATAAAATGAGAGGATATTTTAAAACGCTGATATCAAATTCAAATAAATTTTGAAAATAGTAATTAATTGTGTAATAATTTTTTCTGCCTTGCATACATTTTTAAAAGATTATGAAATTTTTTTGCTTCATCAGAGGCGCATGTTCTGTTACGCGACCATTAGCAGCATGTAAAATTCGTACCCATTACGACTTGCATATTTTAATACTTTTTTGATTTAAAAAAAATCTATATATATGAGGCATTATAGAATTTTGTTTGTTTCGAAAGTATAAGTCTGAAATAGTCAAATTTTTGGTCTTCGTTCTTACATACTTTCTTCTTGCAGCATCATTGTGGTGGCCGAAATCTGTTTGGACTCCGTGGAAAAAGTCCGAAAAGTCAGAACCTACAGCACATGATAGTATCATAAAACTTTGTAAGGTTAATTACGTCCGATGTCAGCTTGAGAAACCAGTTTTAATTAGATATAAGATGTATGCTATATCAGAAGGCATCAAGTATACTGTAATATTAGATAGGAATGAAACGAAAGTCTTGGGAATAGTCGTCGGTGACCAGTTGTGTCCATTCGTGGCTCCAAATCCTAAAAATACTGCAAAACGTGGAGTCCCTCCTGTCTATGATGTAGTGGCAGTGAAACTAAGTAGGAACAAAGCCAAGACTATTATACCAGTAGACACTCGAATAAATATGTTTGAACAGTTTAAAGGCGTCGACTCGTTAGAACCATGGACGCGTATGGCCATAAAACCCATAACGGTACCTCGTTTTCCAATCTGAATATTTTAATTCTTGTATATCTTCTCTCCTCTCATGCCTTTTTTAAATCCTTTGGTTCTCCTTGCTTGATTATCATATTAAAACATTTATTGTATGTTGTGTAATCGAAGCTTTCTTAGTTTGAATCATTTTGATTTTGGAGCTGCCTATACGTATTATGTAGGATTTAGTATAGTATACATGTACCATATGTTTTACTATCAATATATATTTCTTCTTACTTTTTGTCACAGTGTATCAAAAATAATCTTTGTTTATATAGGCCCCACATAAGGGCGAAGTATGATGTCTGAAACTGTGAAATGAGTGAGTCTGGAAAGAACATTCTACAATTAAAGATTGTATTCTTGTTTTTCGAGTTGAATAAAAGTTATATTCTCATTAAATATAGATGAATCATACAAAATCCTTTTCCCTAGTAACGAAAAATTGCGAAAAGCACATATATTAAAGTGCATATCTTGCATGGTCCTTCGAGACCAAAAGGTAATGGTATTGTATATGTTGCTTCGATAAGTCATAGGAAGCTCAAATTACCAGAAACGGTACTCTCGTCTTCCATCGGTAAGGTAGAAGAATGGTTATTACTTAAAGATACGTTTCACAAAATGATACACAACCATGAAGACATTTCTTGCGTAGAGAAATTGCAATATTTGAAATCAGTTCTTAAAGACGAAGCTTCACGTAAAATTCAAGTTTTCTCTATCACCGAACAAAATGACGGCCTCGCTTGAAACCTTATTAATCTCGCGACATTCAAGGTTATTATTGCCTTTGCCTATCAAAAAAAATGTTACAAAGGATTGATAACTCTTGCTGGTGAATCACAATAACAGCTCTAGTCTTCACCTGAACTAGGTGTAAATTTAGGTCCCGAAATCGTCGTCGCTATTATTGAAGAAAAGTTACTTAAATTCACTCTAGAGAAATGGGATAAGACAATAAAAAAGGAACAAATTTCTCAAGTTAAACGATCTCATTTGAATTCTCGACAGAACTGCTTCTCATTTATTGAAGCGTGTAGCTAGGATCCTTGTACGGTTGAAAATGCTGATAAAGATTCTAACCCTGCCGAATAACAAAAAATTGAAGCCATGCGTGTGGCACTCGTTACTTCCATTTTCCGAAAATGCACTTTTGCTCTGAGCCTCACATGCTTTTCAAATTTCAATTCTCTTTCATCCAGCTTGGGTTTTTCTGGATACTTGTGCGACTCCAAATTTCGTAACAATCAGTTTTCTGAAAAAATTGTATCTTGCTTCATCTAAATTTCGTTTTTCTATTTATGCCCTTGATCATTTTACAACATCGGTAAATCGCATTGTTTATATTAAGTTTAAATCAATTTACAATAAGCGTAAAGACACTCTTAATTTCTTGATAGTTCTTAATGTCGCAGATTTAGTCCCTGATCAAACAATACCTCGAGATCGTCTTAAAATTGCTGAAAAAAATTCTGCTTGCTGATCCAAACTTTCACGTGCCCACTTCCATTAATATACTTATTGGGTCCGGGGTAACCTTATCTTTATTTCCAATCGGCTCAATTAATCTCCCTAAAGATAAAAACGACTATATTAAAAAAAAACACTCGGTTAGAGTGGATGATTGCTGGCGATTTAGAATTTCCGAAGAATTAGATAGCGCCTAAATCTTTGGATTTTCTACTAACTAAATTAAAAACCATTATAGAAAAATTTTGGTCTGCCAAAGAAATAACAGATCAGTCGAGTTTTTATCAATAGGAGATCGAGAGTAAAACTCAGTTTACACGACATGTAACGTGAGACGATGAACGGCGGCTTAGCGTAGCAATGCTATTAATCCGTTTCAGATTTTACACGTATGTACTTGTAGCAAATATAGCAAAAATGATATAGGCAACTTTTATTTTGCGAAGAAGGCCGTAGTTACCGAAATATTTGTTGGCAAGCTAATGAAACAAACGAGTATTATTTGAATACCGTAACGTTTGGTTTAGTCCCAGTAGAATTTCTGGCTATTCGGTGTTTCCATCGGTTGGCTGATGAAGAGGGTCATGCTTTTCTTCTAGCGGCAAAATTGTTGAAAAAAGATTTGTGCGTCGATAATTGAATCACAGACACTTCTACGCGTAAAGAGGCACGAAAAATTTTCGATCAGATGACTGAGTGTGACGAGCTCGCAGTAACCCCTATACCAGGGTCCAAATAGTTAGGACCCTAAACTGACCTGTCCTTGCGACATCATTTTCTAGTTCTTCACATACTTGACTTGACGCTAGACGTGTATTTTTCTACGGATTTGTACAACTGTGAAACTCAATAAATAAAGTTGCGATATCTACGGATATCGCCAAGCAATATTAAAAAGGTTTTCCTAGTTAATTAGACTCGTCACATCAGTGTTCGAGCCGGGATTCTCTTAGCGTTCGGTTATGGGCTTCCAACAAATACCTAATGTACTTGAAGACGTGAGCGAGAAAAGTCAAATTCCATTTGAAATCTCATCCATACAGGTTACCTTACCATCTTTCATTATTTTTAACAACTGGATTATTTCTTCCCTTTGCATGTGCTTTTCCTCGACTCTTTCCCTTTTCTTTTTTCCTTCTTTCCTTACTCACTATATATGTACTCCTTGTGTGTTCTCTTTTATTCCTCTTCACAACTTTTCCCTTTTCTACAATTTCTTAAATCCTCTCTCACTTTTTTTAGTTTTCCTACTGTTGAACTAGTCTCTTCGTTTACCTCGTTTTCCCTGTCATATTTTCATATTCTTTATCTTTTCCTCGAAATTTTCTTTCCCTTCGGTTGAGCGATCCCCTCTTCATGCTCTTCTCGCCTTTACTTTCTTTTTATACCGATTTTTATTACTATTTTCTCCCTCTGATGTTCAATAAATGAAGCTGCGGAAGTTCTCGCTTGAATTGAATTATAGTCGGAAAATGACAAGGTAGCTTGGGACTTGCTGAAAGAGCGTTATGACAATCGAAAAATCATTCGCCAAACTCCTCTGAAAGCTCTATTAAATTTACAATTTATTTCTCAAAACTTTCCCATTCGCTCGTTAGTCGATAAGATCCATCAATGCGTTAGAGCACTTGGAGTTTGAAAGAAACCGGCAATCAATGGGACACTCTTTTAGTTGAAATAATTAAGCAAGAATTAAACTTATTCATTCTTAAAAAGTGGGAAGAGGCTATCTGTGAATTCGATCCCCTCCCCTCTAAGGAAACGTTGACTTCCCTGCAGCGCCGTGCTCAATTTGAGGATACTAAATTTCATCAAGTATCAGGAAAACCTAAAAAATTGTCGGAGAAAAAACTCCAAAATTCTCGCTTTATTCATTATCGATCGCAGCAAGCTTTTGCGGTTGCAAAGACGAAATCTCCCGGTCCTTATTATCAGGTGGAACATTCGGTACATAGTTGCAAGTCGTATACATAATTGATAGAATTGGAGCGTTTCGAAGACGGAAAAAAGGTCGCGATCTGCCTAAATTGTTTGCGTCAAAATCATCGCGTTGCTGACTGCACCGGATCTCCTTGTCGTAAGTGCCGTAATAATCGAAATATTTTACCGCATTTTTAAAGACAATCTGCAGTGAAGAATAAGGTTTCAGACTCATTCCCTACAAGTCAGCCCCTTATCAATATGCACGATCAAGTTTCCTCAGAAGGTTTGCTAACCACTGCGATAGTGGACTTAGTCAACACCCACGGAGAATCCAAGTCTTGTCGAGTGTTTTTGGATGCTGGAAATCATGACAATTGTATCACTGAGAGCACCGCATCGTTTTCGAAACTGAATAGGAAATCGTTTGATGTTTCGATCTCTTGTGTTGATAATATCCCAAAATATATAATTGTAGCTAGATTTTCGCTGGAGAAATTAATAGTTCTTTTTCGAAAAATCACGTACAGTGTAGCTTTGTGAGTCATTCTACCCTTTTTGACGCTAATCTCACAAAATTCTGGGAAATTGAAGAAGTTCCTTCAATAAAATCACTGCCCCAAGAAGAGCAAGCTTGCGAATCGCATGTAAAAAATTATACACAAAGCGACCCTAAAGGTGGTTACATTGTAGGATTGCTCTTCAAAGAAAAGGAAGAACTCGCAGATTCGCGTTCCCTGGCTCTTCGTTGTTTTAATTTTTTAGATAATCGTTTTGAAAAAAAATGCTAAATCAAAGACAAACTATTATAATTAATGGCTCCGCAAAAACTTTGACAGACGTGTCACTGAATAACTCGCTGATGGTTGGTCCCACAATTCAGGACGACCTTTTTACCCTTTTAACACAATTTCGTTCGCACATATTGGCGTTAATTGCTGACATAGAAAAGTATACAGGCATATTTTAGTGCATCCAGTTGATGCTTTATTTCAAAAGAATTTTCTTCGCGAAAATCCAGATGAGGGCGTAAACGATTTCGCTCTAGATACTGTCACATACAGTACATCCTGTGCTTCCTTTCGCACACTTCGTGCCCTTCATCAGCTGGCCGATGACGAAGAAGCTCAGCATCCTATCGGAGCCGCGGTGCTCAGAAAGGATTTTAATGTGGACTATTTGCTCACTGGTGCAAATATGCGCCCGGAAGCCGCATTTCTGCGCGACGACCTTAATGCTCTTCTACAAAAAGGCGGTTTCCTATTAGGAAAATGGGCTTCTAATAACGCTACCTTGGACACTGACAGTTTGAACAATTTATCCAGCAATCCCTTATTGCTCGAGCCAAACTCGAATATAAAAACTTAGGGTAGTCAGTCTCTCGGAATTCTCGAAACTCGTAAGTAAGGGTTCGATTCTCTCACAAGCCACGAAGTTATTTGACCCTTAGGGATTACTGGGTCAAGTCATTGTAAACTCTAAACTAATGATCTAACTTCAATGGAAAGATGGAGTTTCCTGGTATGAGTCAATCCCAGCAGATATCCACAATATGTGCTGCAATTTAAAGATTAATTAGCACTTTCTAGCAACATTAATTCGATCGACTAATTATTGCGCCTAATGTGTCGAAATCAAAATGCAAGGCTTCTGTGATGCGATTGAGAAAGCATACAATGCCTGCAATTATTTGCGCACAACTGATGCTCAAGGCAAGCATCAACTGTCATTAGTCTGCTCGAAATCTAGAGTTGCTCTAGTTAACTCTTTGACCTTGCCGCGCTTGGAGCTTAGCACTGCCCTTCTTCTTTCACACTTGTGCACAGTGACTAAGCAGGTACATCAAAACAAATTCAAAATGATTTATTTTCGGTCCGCCTCCACAGTAACCCTTCACTGGATAAATGCAGAGTCTTATTTGTTGAAATTTTTCGTCTTGGGATCGAATCGCATTAAATCATAACTTGTCGAAATTCTGCGAATGGAAGCACGTGACCACGCGAGATAATCCCGCGGATTTAGTATCCTGAGGTCGAATGAATTTCTAGATGCAAACATCTGGAAAAATAGTCCACAGTAGCTTTCGAGAGAAGAAATTCTTTGGTCTCAGGACAAAATCTATTTCAGTGAAATTCAAGAAAAGAGAAAAATTACTGCTTCAACAATTCGCGTAGAGACAAAAATGATAGGCGACAAAATGATCGAAAAATTTGGTACTTAAAATTCATACTTGCTTATGTTTTGCGTTTTATCCACAATTCCAAAAACAAATTGGAAAAACATATCGGTCCTATTACAGTGGTTGCACTCGAGGATACAAATGAAATTATCATTCTTGTGACGCAACCCGACGTGCTTTTAAAGGAAATTCATTCCTCAAAATCCTAAGAAAATACTGATAATAAGAGTCGACTGATCACTTTAAAACCATTCCTAGATAAACAGGAAATTTTTAGAGTACGTGGCAGGCTAACTCATTCAAAATTACCAGATAGCAAAAACACTAGATTTCATTGCCTTCTTATCATCATGTCACTCGTTAAACTATTTTCGAGGAGCACTAATGACTCAAACATGTGGAAACTCAAGCTTGCTTGTAAAGACTTTTCTCTATACGAGGAATATCGAAAACAATCCATTCGGACAATGCCACTAATTTTTTCGGTGCGAGCTAAGAACTCATGGAACTTTACAATTTATTTCAATCAGCTGAGCTTCATAAAATTATTCCGAAATTTTTAGCTGAGCTAAAGGTCACTTGGAAGTTTATTCCTCTACAATTACCGCACTTTGGTGGTATTTGGAAAGCAGCCTCTTTCACCAATATCTTCCGATCGCAATCACCTCCAATTTCCGGAAAAGATTGCAAAAATATCTCCATCAACTGAATATTCGCAGCAAATTGTGGGCTAATGCAAGTCCCTGCGTCAAGTGGAATACCATGGTCGTTATCAAAGAAGATAACCTCCCACCTTTTCAGTGGAAACTCAATGGACTTGTCGACACTCATCCTGGTCCAGACAGCATCATTAGGGTGGATACAAAAATACGATCCAATAATTTGTTCTTGGGCACCTACTGTTCGAAGAAAAATCGCTAGTTAAATCGTTGACATGATCAAGCAGAGATTTTTTAGGTAGACATCATGTCGTCATGCAGAAAAATGTTAAGATAGAATAATTTTTGTTTATGTTTCATGTCGAGGTTTTGTTTGTTTATGAACATTTTATAATATATTTATGATTAGATAACAGAATTTGAAAAATACCAAGCTCGTTACATTCTGCCCCATATGTACTCTGTCCGTTTAACGAAACATTCAATGAGTTAAATATTTCTAAAATGCCACTTGTCATTGTGACTGCACATTTGTTGATAACTTGACAATTGTGGCTTTGAGAGGAGCGGAGAGCTATTAAAAATATATTGTTCATAAGGCTGTAAATAAATAACGGCTCGACGTACAAAAAAATGTTACAAAAGTGAAAATTTATATTTTGTTAAAAAGATTAGTAAAGAGATTTCAAAAAATCTATTTCCTTAATCAGGAACGTGGAGAATGAGTATCAAATTCAGTGCTTGAAGAATTATATTTGAGCTTTCAAATTCTTTTTGCTCTTAGAGTAAAAATTGGTAAAATTTAGTGAAGTACTAGTGAATTTTCTCAGATTCGATTAGCGAAATGTAAGCCACTATAGATTGGTAGAAAGTTACTAATTCGAGTAGTTGAGATATGACCTAATTCGATAGTGAAAACCAGTTGATCGGTAAAAATCAAATTATTTAAAATTGCATACGATAATTTAAAAAAAGTTATAACCATGAAAAATTGGAAAAAGTTGAATTATCAATAAAATAATTGAATTTTCTACCCAAGAAGATGAATTTACAACAAAAGGCTTGAATTTTCTACCAACTAGTTGAATTTTCATCCCATAATGGAAAAATTATTCACCGAAAATGAAATAGTTATATTTTCAGACAAAAAAAAATCATTTTCAGCAAAAGAGAAAAAAAAAACAGATTTCCAACAAAATAGTTAAATTCTTAACCAATAAGGTAAATCTTCCAAATAAAATTATTTTTTAATACAACAGTTTAATTCAAAAGACAAAAATATGAATTCTTATCAAAAAATGTTATGGTTGATATTTCAACTCATAATTATTTCAACTTGAACATAAGACAGTTAAATTCAACCAGACATACTAATTTTCAACCAAATAGTTGATTTTTCAACTGAAAAATATCAATTTTTAATTAAAAATATCAATTTTCAGAACATACAAAACAAAGTTACTTTTCAATAAAATATTTAAATTTTCAACCAAAGATATGAATTTTGACTAAAATCATGAATCTTCATCAAAAAAAGGATTTTCAACAAAGTAGTTCAACATTTTACGAAGGAGTGGAATTTTTAACAACAAAAAAATTAATTTTCAACTAAAATGATGAACCTTCATGAATTATCAAAATAATTCTAAACAAAAGAATTCAACCAAGTAGTTGCATTTCCAACTAGAAACATGAATTTTTCACCTAGAAGATTAATATTTTAAATGAAATACGTGAATTTTTAACCTACTAGTTAAATTTTCAACCAGAAAAGATTATTTTTTGAATAAAAATATAAATTCTAAAACGAAAAATGAAATAGACCAATTCTGAAAGAAAAATTTAATAGTAGACATTTCAAATAAGAAAAATTTAAATTAAAGTAAAATACAGTTGAATTTACCCAAAAAATACGAATTTTCAACAAAAAAAGTTGAAACAAAAACGGATTCATTTTCAACCAAACCTTTTTATTTTCAACCAACAAGGAAGACATTTCTATCAAAATAGTTAAATTTTCTACCAAAAGGATAAATTTTAAAACAAAATACTTGAATTTTCAACTAAAAATGGTGTTATTAAATTTTCTTAAAAAAAAAAATAAATTTAGAGGGAAAAGAGAAGATTTTTCAACAAAATAATACAAATTAAAAAAAAAGAAATCAATTTTTAACAAGAAATAAGTTCTTAAAAAGGGAGTTTAATATTTAACCAAGCGTGAATTGTTACTAAAAATTTTGACTTTTAAGAGAAAATCGTCTAGACTTTTCATTTGTTAATGAAAAATCACCCAGTTCAACCACTTGGTTATTAATTCCTTTTTTCATGCAGGTTTGAAAAGAAAAGTCAAATTGACGAAAGAATCAAATTTCAAACAAAAAATTCACATAAAGATCTGGCACTGTGGAATGATATATTTATTATTATATTACTTAAATAGATGTCTTCGGTGAATTTCATGTAGTCACGTAGACAAATTTGAAGATTAAATACATTTTTTATGTTTCGTGGAAAGATAAGAATGTTTTCAATATTAAAATTATAATGGATTAATATTGGATCACAATGAATCAATATATTGAACAATCATGCATATTTAGGAGCCTCATGCGCTACTTTTCAACAGAGATCTGTTTTCCATTTTCAATATTTTCTTAGTTGTATATTTTCCCTATTTTCGATAGAAAATTGTAATTATTTCGCAGAATTTGTAAACATTTGAGTTGAATAAGCATCAGCCTGAATAAATATGAAACTGAGTGCCTAACGAAGCTTATTTTAATTATATAGCCTTTAAACTCAGAAAAATGTTTGAATCAAACAAAATTTGTTTGAATTCATATCATTAAAGGAAACAAATAATTTGTGTAGTACAATTTGTTCGATTTGAACAAAAAATTGGCTTTTATTGAACAATGCATTCGTTTAAAATTGGTTTATTTGAATTCGTAAGAATATTTATTGGATTCAAACAAATACAATGCAAAGCAGTGCTATAAAATGCCGCTAGGCGTGCTAAGGCGCTGCCGGGTTTCCCTGCGGTACTAACCTAAAATCCAAATTGATTTATTCTTTGATTGATTTGATGACATTGTTCTTTTTCCAGTGTTGTGTGATTCTATCGGTTCTGATTTACTGGAAAACTTAAAATTAATTGAAAAATGAACGCAATATCTCCAGTGTTTGAACTACTTGGATATTGAGGCTTTACATTTTGGATATAATTGAAGATTTCGCAGGTGAGTAAGTTTTTTTCATTTCTAGCCTCCTTTCTTCATAAAGATGATTTATGAAATCGATCATGTTTTTCATCAATTGTAATTATTTCCGTATACTTAAAAGCAGGAACAATAATATATATGTTCAACTCAAATTTCTAACTCTGGTTCATTTCTCATTATTCTACTTTATGATTTTTTGATTCTGAAATGAGAAGAACAATTAGTATTTAAACTGAAGTAAGTATTCGGATTGAATAATTGTTCCTGCCGGTTGCGTCTTTTTCTGGAAACAGGCCGCGCCGGTTGATACACGCTCGCGGCTTCTCGTTTTAGTTATAACTATATGTTTATAAATAAGTGTAATTATTAATAATGGAGATCTTTTTCAAGAAATATCAGGAATTTCGTACGTTTCGTGGCCATTTTACTGGTAGGTATTGGGCAGCATATTCATTATCAAGCTTTTATGTGTAATATAACCTATAAAAAGTATTAGCGTGCATGTTTATACTCTTTAACAATAATAATGATAGAAATAATAATTTACGAAATGTTAATTAGTATCAGTGCATGGTTTATTATCCAATTAAATATCTTATAAAACTTTTGTTTGCGTCGGTTTCATTTTTTATTAATGGACTCAATTTTCCAATTTTGCTGCGGAATAATTTTCGTAAAAAGCATGTATTGTGAGAAACGCTCGTTACAATTTACCTTCATACTAATTTGCTTCAATAACTATAATAAGTAACTCTCATTTAACTACGTGAGTTCACAATGTCTTGTGAGAACTGAAACAGAATTTATAAAATCTTATTTATGTGCGGTTTCACAGAGATTCAAGTTCATTCGCATTTAAAAAGCATTGTTTATTAAGCGTACCGAAAAATTCAGATAATAAAAATTTAAATAATTTCAATTTCGATGAAGATTATTAAATAATGAAAAATTTGATTTATTATAGGTTACCTACGTTAATGCAGATTTAGAAACTTCGTTAATATATACAATTATATACACGTGAACGCTATGTGTACTGTATGTACAAAATGTTAAAAAATTGATGATCTTTTCTTCTACTAATGTCTTTTTTGCTTACGTTTCTTGCTTAGCTAAGAGAGTGACTGAGCAAAATTTCTTTGCGTCACACATTCGAGAAAATGATTCTATTTTGGAGCGCGAGTCACCAGAAACTTTTCTCGATTTTATATCAAAATACCATTTTCAAAAAGGACTGTTAAATTTTAAGATAAATTTTTTATTTAAAAACACAAAGTTTCAACAAAACATTGTATTTTCAGCTTAAAAATATAAATTTCTAACCAAAAATAGAAGAGTTAATATTTCAGCCAAACATATGAATTTTCAAGCAAGAAAATAAAATTTC